>JBAKBP010002932.1:0-164123 GCA_037953745.1 Lithodes maja
CTCTCCCCCTATCTCTATTAATTTATCTATTACTCTTTCTGCTTCCTGGATTGTATGAGCCAAGAGTAGCCCGTCATCGGCATAAAACAATGAATTTATTTTGAAACACTCATCTACAAACCCTCTTTTATTTTCTAACTGTTTAATTATCTCATAAGTTATTAATTTAAATAATGTTGTGGACCCCGTACAGCCTTGTCTGATGCCGCTTGTTACCTTAATCTCCGTCTCATTTACTTGCCCCTTATTTATAATTGTACTATCTTCTTTATATATGTTACTTATTATGTCTATAACATTTGAATTTATATTGTAATATTTTAATACTTTTATCAGTTTCTCCCTTCTGATTGAGTCATAGGCCTTTTTAAAGTCTATTGAGATTACTATGAGTGACCTCTTTTGTTTAAATATTTTATCTATACAGTATTTCAATATAAAAAGATTATTTTCGATTCTACCCTTATTTGTAAACCCACTCTGTGTCTCCCTTACCTCTCCATTCTCCCTAATGTGTTCTTCTATTTTATTTTTAATTGCTGTCGTCATGAAAAGTTTATATGATATGTCTGTCAGAGCAATTGGCCTCAATTCATTTACCTTTGGTTTATTTACTTTTGGTAACATAACAGTTTTTGACTTCTTCCACTCTTCTGGAATTACATTTGTGTCCATAATATTATTAAAGCACATTGCAAGTTTTTCTAAGCACTTATCACTTTGTGACAATGCTTTATATAACTCAGGTTTCATTGCATCAAGGCCTGCTGCTTTTCTATTCTTTAATTTCTTTATATTTTCCTTTAATTCTCCCACTGTAATGTTTGGTTTCTCCATGTAGTTTATGTTTTTATTAACTCTTAAAGCCATTTCCATGTGTTCCCGTAACTCCTCTTTAACTGTGACTGATTGTATGTTATAATTGTGTTCATCATTTACATTCATCCCTATTTTAAATAATTTACCTTCTTGCCTGTCCTCCATTGCTTTCTCTTTTAATTCTCTATATTCCCTATTTATATCCTCATTCCAAACTTCCTCGATGTTATTGTCATGCATTTTATATATACCACTCCAAAACATATTTAATTCCTCTACAGCCCTTTTATCTGACAATACTTCTCCTTCATCGTTATAAAGTTTTAATTCTTTTATTTCGTTTTGACTTTTGTTTCTTAGTTTATTTATATATTTCCACATCTTTTTACTCGCATCTCCTCCCTCTATTATCTCTCTAGTCTTTTTCCTCTCATGTATATAAATGGCTTCCCTGATCTCTTTCTGTACTTTACTTTTTTGTTCCAAGAAAAGTATGTTACTTCTCTCCTCTTCCTCTCTATTTTTAGCATTTCTTCTTAATCTATTATAATATCTCCTCTTTTTTATACCTTTTCTAATACTGTCATTCATCCATGGTGCCTCTTGTTTTATTTTGTCTCTTCCTAATCTCCTCCTATAGGTAGTTTTAAGTATATCATCAGCTGTCTCCTTCATTACTCTATTGAAGACTCTTATATCGTTACTCTCTTCTCTCGTTATTCTATTTTCTAGCTCCCTAATAAATTTGACTATGGTCTCCTCGTTTATTTTATAGTATTCTTTTGTCTGGTTACGATGGCGACGGGCGGCCATCTTGGCCCAAGACAACAAAAGAACATATGCACGTACACACGGCTAGCTGACTGACACCCCACTCCCATTCACTTTCACTTTCATTCTGTGCCTCTCTGACTTTATTGTATGTTTTATAGTTTGAATGTGAGTTTTACACATTGTTTTAGGCACTTTTAACTTAGAAATATGGGTTTTCACATTGTATTTTAAGTGGGGAGACAGGGGAGGTGGTGGGGAAGGCAGGCATGGGGGAGGACCACGTACGCCGCAATTGCTGTGTAGCAACTTGACACCTCTCATCCTCAGCTCGTCTCTTCTGACCCCTGGCCTGGGCGGAATTTTTAGGAATGCCATGGGGTCTGAGTCATCCTCCTCCTCCTCTTTCCCATTTGGTGTGGAGTCAACTATGCCATTGGGAGCAGTGGGGGAGCATTACCCACTCTCCTCCCTTTGTTCCAACATCACGAGGCGACGAGGTAGATCAGACACTCGCGAAGTCAACGGGTCAACTGTCTTCCCCCCTCCTCCGTCCTCCCGTGCGCCCCCACTCCCCACCCCGGCTAGACATGGAGGTTGCCAAGTATTGGCACTGTCCGGCAACATCCTAAGAAACATACCATACAAATCTGAACCCTCTAGCTACCATAGGACAAGAGTAATTAAAGTCGAAAGTGGTGGTGAGACAAGTGGGTAAACTGGCGTTCCCCACCCGCGCGGCTGGCCTTGGGAGTTGCCAAGTACTGCCACTGTTCAGCAACATCATAAGGTATATCCCATACAAATTTGAACCCTCTAGCTACCATAGGAAAAGAGTAAATAAGGTAACAGTGCCGATGCAGGTGCTGCGGCTCTGGGTTATAGTGTTACATACATTGCCGACGCATATGCTGCGGCGCTGGTGCCAAGTGGGTTCATCAAACAAGTTAATCAAAGATAACTAACATGGCTTTAGATCCAATAAGTCATGCCTAGCAAGTTTGATTGAATTCTATTACAATTAACATATAATGACTCTATTTAATCACTAGACATAATCTACTTAGACTTCCAAAAGGCTTTAGATAAGATACCACATACAACATTTTTCAATATATTGGAAATGTTAGGAGGTTTAAGTAATATAGGTAAACACAAAAGATAAATAAATGAAATAAATAAATGTTAAGTTTGGTTAAGTATCATTATTATACACACAAAATCAACTTCTGTTTTAGTTTAAACTTCCCAGTAGAAATGTTCTCATTCTGCTTTGGGCCCAACCAAATTTCATGCCGGTCCAGATCGGAGGACGTGGTGGGCGGGGAGAGAGCTGTCATTACCTTCCACTTTGTAGCAGATTCTACGTTAGAAATATATTCGGATTGCCGCGGAGGGACCGTAAAGTCTGTGCGTTCTGCGTATCTATATAACTTTATGTAACTTCCTCCCCCCATATGTAACCTAATCAATCAATTCCGTGGTCCTCAGCAGCCTCTTACTCCCAATATTTTATGAGCCTGGCCTTCCCTGACAGACCACTTCCTCTCCCACCCCACAGTCACTCCGGCCGCCACCTTCACTTTACACTAGGGAAGGGAATTATGTCGTGTGTCTACGTAATCTTTGTCTTAAGTCACACTTTCTCTCTCTCTCTCTCTCTCTCTCTCTCTCTCTATATATATATATATATATATTAGAAAGAGGACGGTAGTGAAACAGAAGAAAACTATATTTTCTTTAGCTTTATTTACAACGTTTGAAATTCACAATATTTCGGACGCCTCGTCCATCATCAGATGACTTGTTGTGATCCTAGAATGGAAACATTTGATTTGTTTTACATATAAATATAATTAACTGGATCGTATATATATATATATATATATATATATATATATATATATATATATATATATATATATATATATATATATATATATATATATATATATATTAAATTAGTATTAATTATAGAAAAAAGACGATTGAACAATGGTTAAATTAATACATCATCATTATTTTAGAGAAGAAAATGTTGTATAAACTTAATTTGTCAAGAAAGGTTGCTTAGCATATTTTTGGGTAATTAATTGAATTGTATAAGTATGTATTGCAAATATACTTGGTACATATTGTTACGGCTGGATCGGCAATACATATTCGGGATTCTTGATCGTAGGACAGAAATGGCTTATGTGACAACGACACGCTCGATTCCAGTCCCAAATACTATATGCTCCAGACAACAAAAGCACCAACGCCCTACAGAGTTATCGTCTATGGTAACGAGGTACCTTAACTCGGCGAAAGTGTACAACAGGGGTAGGCTATGAGGCTAAACTCCCTCAGACATTTATAGGTTACGTTATTACTAAAGAAATGCAATACTCAAGAAACTACGTTAATATTAAGCCTCTAATAATGTAGAATAGAAGCAGGCTAAAGGTATGACAGTGAAATGCTAAATGACAAATGTACACGCCTACTTGAAAGCGCGTGCACTAGAATAACTGTCCCCTACTAACATGCACTAGCATGTAGCTTACAAGATGTTCATGATCCAGTAGATACCTAATAATACACATGGAAGGAACATAAATAGTAGTCACTTATTATAATAATGAATCTATACTTGGAATAACTAAAAGGTTGCAGGCAACAGTACTGCGCCGGTAGCCTACTACCGCATAGGCTACTTCGCTTCTCTCACTCTGTCTCCCCTCTGAGTCCGTATGCGCCCTACGCAACAGAACTCCGGACACAGCAGCAAAACGACAGTGCAGTTAATTGATACATGAAAGTATTAATAGTGTTGTCTTGTGTGTGAGTAATGTGTATTGTAAAGTGTTACATACATAAACTTAAAGAGAGCTGCAATGCATAGTAAAATAAAGATATATCCCACTCATCATCCCCATGTGTTCTAGCTAGCAGGCCAAGTCACAGGAACAACGAGTCCCAGCACCGAAAGCGAGAACCCAGGAAAAGACTGTAGAGAACACAAGGACAGATAAATTACGTTACTCTACTATACCGGCACTACGAGCGAGCTGTAGTCTCTGGTACTACACTCGCTCCTGGCTCGGTATGCAAATCAAGGCTAAGTCCTCGCCCCTCTACAGACAACTCCTGGGCATGGTCGGGCTCTTACACATGGCACCAGTCTAGTCACAAATTGGATGATGAGCGGGGCATATAACTCGTGAACATGTAGAACGTTCACCAACTATCCTCATCAAGAAGATCGCTGTTCACATTAACCCCTTAAATCTAATACATGTAAATATATGCTTGTCCTAAGAGTAATACGAGAGGTGAGTGCTGAAACTCCTTTAGGACCTCAAGGGAAGGTTATGCATTTAAATAGAGAGAAGAATGAAATGAGAGTAATGTCGTCAGAGAGAAAGAGTGCAACCGTGAGAAATTGGGAGAGAGGGCAAGGGATGTTAGAATCTCAAAGGTTCTAGGCAACCTGATCATGGAACACACAGCGAGCCTCCAGGCAATGTGCTGTACGACAACATGGGCAGCCCAGGCAGCATAGGCAGGCGGCAATGGACTACCAACCCTGTCGCGCCTAGCTATAAGCGCAAGGCTGCCAACCAGTCCATACGTCTGGCAACCACCCCACTGGCAGCGTGGCGCGTTGCTACCCTCTCGCTCTGAAGTCTAACTCACTCTCTCTCTCTGAACTCCCATTGTCTTATCTATCAACTTCTCTATTGATACTACATATTAAATGGAAGGTCTCGACATGGCTTAAAACAAAACCCACCACTGGTTAGCACATGACGAGACCTTTGCAGAGATACAAAGAACATAGTTATAAGTTGTCACACTCAATATACATAGCTGCTGACGGTAACCAGCACGGTACAGTGGTACGGGCGGTACAGTGGAGTACCAAGGAGTACAATCAGGTTGCGTTGCCACGCACTGGGTGCGTCACAGCCCCCCCAAGATTTTAGATAATCGACCTTAGAAGCATTATCAAAATCTGACAGGCAACCAACCGACCTGCTACCCTTAGCTGCCACTAATTGCAAAAGGTGCACAACAACTGAAGTGTGAATTATACATAAAACACAATATCGCATGCATCATGCTACAACAATAAAGACTTACAAAACTAAAAAAAAAAATTCTCGTTTATTTTATTGTTTTATAATCTTTTTGGACGGCGTTATGATAGCCTAATTTTACTCCTGCTCAACCCACACACCGTGCACGACTATCCTGGATCATCAACCCTTGATAGACAATCTGCTATCACGTTCTCACTCCCGGCAATATGCTGAATGTTGAGATTATACTCTTGGAGCATTAGGGACCACCTGGTCAACCGCATATTCCGATTGTGAAACTGATTTAGGAATTTCAAGGGATGATGGTCCGTATAAATCGTCACTACCGGGCCGTAGGCTGGAACATAAACTTCGAAATGTTTGAGCGACAAAACGATAGCAAGAAGCTCCTTCTCTATAGTCGAGTAATTCCTTTGTGCCGAATTAAACTTGCGAGAAAAGAAGCTCACTGGGTGTTCCAAGCCCTCGGAATCAGTCTGCAGTAACACTGCCCCGGCACCCACACCGCTGGCATCAGTCGCCAGCTGAAAACTCCTGGAAAAGTCTGGGGCTCTCAAAATCGGATGTGTACACAGCAGGTGCTTGACTAGGTCGAAAGCCCTCTGACACTCCGCAGCCCAACAGAACTTCACTGACTTCGACAGTAGATCAGTTAACGGTGCTAAGACAGTAGAGTATCCCCGGATGAAGCGCCTATAATAGCCTATCATACCTAGGAACCGCATGACCTGGCGCTTAGTGGTGGGCCTGGGAAACATATTGATAGCCTGTATCTTGCTCAGGGGGGGGCACACCCGGCCTAACCCGACCACGAAGCCAAGATACTGCACAGTAGCCTTTACAAACTCGCACTTCCTCAGGTTCACCACCAGCCCAGCATCGTGCAACTTCCCAAACAGGGTCTCTAAGTGCCTTAGGTGATTTTCAAAATCGTCATCATACACTATCACGTCATCAAGGTAGACCGTGCAGTTAGGGATTTCGTCACAAATATCGTTCATCAGGTTCTGAAACGTGGCAGGTGCGTTCTTAAGCCCATAAGGCATTACGTTACATTGGTAGGTCTTGCCATCTACCACAAAACCACAAACTTGCTTAGCTCGGTCCGACAGGGGTACTTGCCAGTAGCCTTTTACAAGATCAATTTTAGTAAGGTACTTTGCATTCCCTATCTTGTCCACGCTGTCGTCAACTCGAGGCAAAGGGTAAGGGTTGGTAGTGGTCAAGCCATTTAGCCTACGAAAATCTATGCAGAACCGCACCTTGCCGTCAGGTTTTGGCTGCAACGTGACGGGTGATGTCCACTTCACATAACCTTCAGTGATCATCCCTCTCTCAACCATGTACTTTAACTCCTCCCGTAAAGCTGGCAACTTTACCGGGGGCACACGGTAGGGCACTGACTTGAAGGGCACATTATCACCGACGTCCACGTCGTGCGTTACCTGAGTAGTGAGACCTGGGTGTTCGGCGAAAACAGAGGGGTATGACCTGAACAGGCCTAGGACAGCAACACCCTGGTGCTCAGGCAGGTGACTTACAGCTTGCCTAGCCTCTTGTTCAGTATTCCCCGCCCACTGTTCCGCGGAAATGACACAGTCCCAGCTATCCTCCTCAGCAGCATGACTGTCCCCACCTCCTTCTCCACCCTGGCCGCTGCAGGCCAGCACAGGGACAGTGAGAGGCTCTGAGGGGCGTCTCACATACTCTTTCATGAGGTTAACATGACATAACTGATGTTTTTTTCTACGGTCAGGTGTTGCAACGAGATAATCAAGGTCGGACAGTTTCTTAGCCACCACATACGGCCCAATAAACTTGGCAGAAAGGGGGTGTCCAGGCAAAGGTAAAAGCAACATTACCTCCTGACCCACCGAAAACTCCCGAAGCTTCACCTTGGCGTCATACTGGTGCTTCATGACCGCCTGTGCATTAACCAAGTTATTACCTGCCGCTGCCATGCAACCTATAAGTCTCTCCCGGCTCTCAAGGATATATTTAAGTACAGACCCCGGCTTCTCTTCGCCCTCCCAGATCTCTTTCACCATACTTAAAGGTCCTCTCACATTATGGCCAAAGACTAGTTGATTTGGACTGAACCCCAGGCTCTCTCCTGGGACTTCACGTGCAGCGAACAGAACATACGGCAGACCCAAATCCCAATCAGTGTCATGTTCTGCACAGTAACAGCGTAGCATACTCTTCAGGGTCGAGTGCCACCGCTCCAAGACTCCCTGACTCTCGGGATGGTAGGCTGACGACACTACAGAACATATACCGTGCAACTGAAGGGTTTGCTTGAACAATTTGGATGTAAAATTGCTCCCCTGGTCTGACTGCACCTCACGTGGAAATCCATAACGGGAACAGAACAATAATAAGTTTTTAACAACTGCCTTTGCCGAGCCGTTTCTCATGGGGTATGCGTCCGGGTATCTCGTAGCCACATCCATGATTGTCAACAGGAATTTATTGCCACTACTAGTAGGCGGGAAAGGGCCAACCAAATCTACTACAACTTTGCTGAACGGAGGCCCGGTGACAGGTATGGGAAACAAAGGTGCCTTCGGGATGGTCTGGTTAGGCTTCCCCGTTGTCTGGCAGGTCGCACACCCAGCCACCCATGCACAGACATCAGCCTTGACCCCAGGCCACCAGAAAAACCTGCCCAATGCCGCCAATGTTTTTGTTACCCCCAAATGACCCGCCACCGGCACATCATGCGCCAGACACAATAAGGACTCTCTATACTTATTTGGAACAACCACCTGGTCTACTACCCTCGCACCGCCCTCCCACTTCGATTTGGGGTCTAGAAATCTGCGGTACAATATCCTGTTGAGCCTAAAGAAATCTCCCGGCTTCGCATCCCCATCTTCCTCCAACTCTATGGCACCATTGCTATAACGAGCTAGGCTAGCGTCTTGCAGCTGCTGCTCACTAATGTCCCTGGGCGTCAATGCATCAAGATGGTTTTGTAATAAGACATTACCCCGGCTAGTAGGCTCTACTGCCTTAGTGGCTCTCGCTACAGCTCTTGCCTCACGCGAAGTCTTACCCAACTCTGCCTTGTTACACACCATATCTGGGCCAGAATCAACTCCCGTGTTTATTATAGGTCCAAGTACCGAATCACCGAGAAGTGCAGCAGAATCAATGTCCCTTTTCCTGCCCTTAGCAACCTTCTCCTGATCCTTCCTCCACTGTCCCCGAGGTTGAGTGCTAGGCTGTGCAGGAGCCGCAGAGCGAGATCGGGTTACCACACAGGCCATCTCATCCTGTTGGCACCTCCCAACCCATTCCCGATTCTCACCATCCACGTCGGCCGCCCTCTCGGCAACGACTAAGGGTGGAGTCCCGGAAGTGGGCACCGCAAAGTCGTTGCCGAGAAGAAGGTCGACGCCCTCAACTGGCAAACACTCAACGATCCCTACATCCAGCTCTCTGCACACCTCTCCCACTCTCAACTCCAACCTCACAAGTGGGTATGACCTCGTAGCATTTATACCCTGCACCACAACAACTCTGGCCGCATTTATCGGTTTCCCTGTGAAGTTCCTCAACAAAGTTTGCGAAGCCCCCGTATCCCTCAGCAAGTCAACCCTCCGTAGTTCACTCCCCCAGCTCACAAACCCGTGTCCCCGATGGCTACAGAAAGTGTCCCGGACAGGTGTCGAGCCTTCCGTACGCTTCTTTACCGCGTGTGCCTCAGCTGCTGACAACCTACCCCGGGCAGTTGCTGCAGCCTTCAGAGACACACCGATACTGTGAACCAATGACACCGGCTTAGCGGGAGTGTTACTAGGGCACTCACGTGAATAATGGCCTAGCTTCTGACATTTGTAACATTTCACATCCCCAATGGGCTTCTTCCCTTGTGCGGGCGAAGAAGGGGCCTGACCTTTAGTAAACGGGAGAGGCTTGTGTTTGTAGGTGTTATTAGGTGCAATGCTTTTAGTGTGGTTATGTGTGTCATAGGATTTGTTATTATCGAAAACTCTGGTGGGTGGGGTATAGCGCCCCTTCTGCCCTGACTCAGCCCTCTGAGCGGCACCGCAACCACGAATCAATGATAATCTGAGGTCTGCCATCTTGGCAGCCTCCTCTACTGTCTTGGGACATTTTTCCTTAATGTTCAGCGTTAGATCGGTTCCAGTACATTTGTAAAACTGTTCCAGATAGAAAAGTTGCTTAATTTCCTCAGCCGACTCTGCGTGCTCGGACCGAAACCAGTTATTACATGCATCTGTTAAGTCCCGTGCGTGCTCCATAAAACTGACGTCGCTCTTCTTATTCACGCCACGGAACTTCAATCTATAAGTTTCGGGTTGCAGTTCGTAGGCCCGGAGCACAGCCTCCTTCACCAGTCCATACACGACACTCTCGTCCAGTGACAGTGCATCGTAGGCTTTCAACCCCTTACCCACTAGACGTGATGAAACTAATGCTGCCCATTTAACCTCCGGCCAGTCATACTCACGACACTTCTTTTCGAAACGAGCAAAAAACTCAGTCACTGCTGTCTCATCAAATGCGGGTACTAACTTAATTAAATGCGAAAGTGAGTCTGTAACCCAGTGCCCACCACCGAGATGACGCCCCGTGGTCTCTACTCTAGACTTCTCGACATCCATTTCAGCCTGGTACCTGGTTGCATCCTGATTGGCTTGGATTCTAGCAACCTCTATGCGTTCTATACTAGCCTGTTGTATCTGAGTCTCCTGCAGCTTAAGCTTAGCTAGTTCTAGCTGAAATAACATCTCAGGAGACAGGCCTGGGGGGGGAGAGCACAAAATGGGGGATCCACACCGAGACGTGTTTACGGGTAAGCCAGCTTGCCATTGAGAACCCTCTTGCTGCATCGTGCTAAGACTCGCTGGCTGAGGGCCCAGCTCAGGGGTAGAGTGGAATGGAGGCTTGGAGGGAACCCCCCAAGACCCCACTCCACCCACCGCCCCATCGCCATCACCCAACAAACATGCCACCAAATTCTTCTTGGGCCAACTGTCAGGACAGTCCCGCCCCAAAACCGTGGCTAAACAGCGAAGACCGTAACAATCAATAGCCTGCAGGCGCTGTTCGGTCAAAGGTGTCTGCAAAAATGCCCGGGCATCCCTCTCTCCACTTATAACACTCCCCTCCCTAAATATCTGTTGTACTTGCTGGTCACTAGGCTGTACCGTGTTATCCTCCCCCGTAAATGATGAGTCATTAGACATAGTGCTGGTTATACAATTGCTGTTCATAAAAAAAAAGAAGTGCTTATTACTAATTGCAGTCTCGACTCACAAAATGTTAAAGATGCTTGAATGACTCTACTCTAGACACCCCTAACGAAACAATCTGCAAGTCCACCAATACAATAATGACACAATAAAAATTCCTCCAATATGCAAGAAAATTCTAGCCAGCTCTACTAGGTAGCATAGAATAGTTCTCCAAAAAACATGTGATAGGATACTACTGAATCTTGTGCAAGGTCGCCATTTTGTTACGGCTGGATCGGCAATACATATTCGGGATTCTTGATCGTAGGACAGAAATGGCTTATGTGACAACGACACGCTCGATTCCAGTCCCAAATACTATATGCTCCAGACAACAAAAGCACCAACGCCCTACAGAGTTATCGTCTATGGTAACGAGGTACCTTAACTCGGCGAAAGTGTACAACAGGGGTAGGCTATGAGGCTAAACTCCCTCAGACATTTATAGGTTACGTTATTACTAAAGAAATGCAATACTCAAGAAACTACGTTAATATTAAGCCTCTAATAATGTAGAATAGAAGCAGGCTAAAGGTATGACAGTGAAATGCTAAATGACAAATGTACACGCCTACTTGAAAGCGCGTGCACTAGAATAACTGTCCCCTACTAACATGCACTAGCATGTAGCTTACAAGATGTTCATGATCCAGTAGATACCTAATAATACACATGGAAGGAACATAAATAGTAGTCACTTATTATAATAATGAATCTATACTTGGAATAACTAAAAGGTTGCAGGCAACAGTACTGCGCCGGTAGCCTACTACCGCATAGGCTACTTCGCTTCTCTCACTCTGTCTCCCCTCTGAGTCCGTATGCGCCCTACGCAACAGAACTCCGGACACAGCAGCAAAACGACAGTGCAGTTAATTGATACATGAAAGTATTAATAGTGTTGTCTTGTGTGTGAGTAATGTGTATTGTAAAGTGTTACATACATAAACTTAAAGAGAGCTGCAATGCATAGTAAAATAAAGATATATCCCACTCATCATCCCCATGTGTTCTAGCTAGCAGGCCAAGTCACAGGAACAACGAGTCCCAGCACCGAAAGCGAGAACCCAGGAAAAGACTGTAGAGAACACAAGGACAGATAAATTACGTTACTCTACTATACCGGCACTACGAGCGAGCTGTAGTCTCTGGTACTACACTCGCTCCTGGCTCGGTATGCAAATCAAGGCTAAGTCCTCGCCCCTCTACAGACAACTCCTGGGCATGGTCGGGCTCTTACACATGGCACCAGTCTAGTCACAAATTGGATGATGAGCGGGGCATATAACTCGTGAACATGTAGAACGTTCACCAACTATCCTCATCAAGAAGATCGCTGTTCACATTAACCCCTTAAATCTAATACATGTAAATATATGCTTGTCCTAAGAGTAATACGAGAGGTGAGTGCTGAAACTCCTTTAGGACCTCAAGGGAAGGTTATGCATTTAAATAGAGAGAAGAATGAAATGAGAGTAATGTCGTCAGAGAGAAAGAGTGCAACCGTGAGAAATTGGGAGAGAGGGCAAGGGATGTTAGAATCTCAAAGGTTCTAGGCAACCTGATCATGGAACACACAGCGAGCCTCCAGGCAATGTGCTGTACGACAACATGGGCAGCCCAGGCAGCATAGGCAGGCGGCAATGGACTACCAACCCTGTCGCGCCTAGGTATAAGCGCAAGGCTGCCAACCAGTCCATACGTCTGGCAACCACCCCACTGGCAGCGTGGCGCGTTGCTACCCTCTCGCTCTGAAGTCTAACTCACTCTCTCTCTCTGAACTCCCATTGTCTTATCTATCAACTTCTCTATTGATACTACATATTAAATGGAAGGTCTCGACATGGCTTAAAACAAAACCCACCACTGGTTAGCACATGACGAGACCTTTGCAGAGATACAAAGAACATAGTTATAAGTTGTCACACTCAATATACATAGCTGCTGACGGTAACCAGCACGGTACAGTGGTACGGGCGGTACAGTGGAGTACCAAGGAGTACAATCAGGTTGCGTTGCCACGCACTGGGTGCGTCACAATATGAATACAGAACACTTAAATAAGTAAATAATATATAGATATCAATAATATTATATAGGAAATGTGATAAACATAATGATGATCACTTAATAAATTATGCGTAAAATTATAATAACTGTCTTCGTAGCGCAATGGATAAATGCACTGAATTTCGGTGTGAGCATCCTAGGTTCGAATCCCTGGACTGCCACATGTATTTGTTGATTTCATCAATTGAGTTTAGGAGTAAAGTCGGTTGGTGGAGGCAACATAATAAATATATGGACTATTGTTTAAGGATGTCAATACTGTATACTATGAACCTGGTCTTATTTGCTAACATACCGGTACCGATAATTCTGGATAAATCTAAGGCATATGATTGTATTATAGAAATTTGAACTATATCAGCTGACTGTATTGTGTCATGTCTTAATCTTGATTACTTAGCTATTACAACTAAATATAATTTTATTTATGAACATTTGGCATTTGTAGCAGATATACTGTATAGTAGTTTAATATTTTTCCCTTTCGTACTAGGAAACCCGTTATTAACCCATACAGTACCAGGGATATCCTTTTCATCATATTCTGGCAACTATTAGAGGATTTTATTCAGCTTAGGGAGGACCTCTAACAATAATAAGTTTTCAAAATAGCTCAACCAACCCTTTTAACTACCACAGATCCTCCCTAAGCTGCATAATATGTCTAAATATAGCTAGAATGAAATAATACACACGTCGCTGGTACTCAAAGGGGTAATATACTTATTTTACTGTGAGGTGAAAAAAACGACAATAGGTATGTGCCATTTTTGATGGATTACTGTTGTGAAAGGTGCATCCAAGTACTGTATATTGAGCATGAGAATAACAACATAAATTGTGAATTTCACAAGGAAAGTAAAGTACTTGTATGTATAACAAACCCATAGTAAATAATATTTGCATAGTACACACTGTCAGAGATTAAATCGATATTCCACAAGTGCATTTTCCTTCAAGTTTTGTCGACAACTCTGGTCTAGCAACTTTTAGGTTAAACTATATTATGAATTATGTCACACAAATTAACCTATCTTCTTATTAGTTTCCGATACCAGTGTAAATTATCCTAGGTTTGTTGCAGGTATATAATGTTCATCGACAATATATGATAATAGCTATTGTGTGATGTCCCTTGGGATCATAACCCTTTCAGTATAATAGGATGCGTTTCTTCAATACATTTAGACTTGTTGTGTGTGTGTGTGTATAAAAGAGACAGGCAGGTTGCCTAAAACGAGTGTCTCCCTCAGAGTCAAGTGACAGAGAGCCAGATTCAAGGGACGTTGTGGTCAAACTTCCTGTGCATGCGAAGTTTATAGCAGTTTAATTTATATAATGAAGGAAACATTGATTAAGGAAGAGAGTTTCAGAGTTTACTAGTTGAGTAAAAGAAAGATTAAACAAATATGGTACAGTATATGTTTATTATTTTTATTAGTATTCTGTTTATTGTTATTATTATCAATTCTGCGAAGCAGAATGGTAGCGATCCCCCGTATACCGTGCATGACCAGCCAGCTTGTCTGTTTTTCTTTCTGTCGTTCTGTCGTTCTGTCGTTCTGTCTGTCTGTCTGTCCAATATATCCTCCCAGGGTTATTTATAGATGCTTACGAAATGACTACACATGAGTTCAGACGGTCCGTGCAGAAGTCAGTCAATTATTATGTTCCTTCCAACAACCAACTATACTCCTAAAGTCGATTAATGAAATTTACAAACACATGTGGCAGTCCGTGGATTCGAACCCAGGACGCTCACACCGAAAATCAACACCTTATGCATCGCACCACGAAGACAGGCAAAAACAGAAATTGATCATACTCAAAGGTTAAGCTGAATCATAAAGGTCAAAGATAAAGGTACATTTTTCAACTTGGTAACTACTCATTCAATTTTCATCATATTCACAATTCTAGATGCTATGTATATGATATACACACTATCCAACTTTGAATTGAATAATCCTAAGATTAAGGTCAAAGGTCAAAATCAGATTTATTAGTATTACTTCTAAACTAATATAGATTTTCGCCAAACGTTGAGGATATATCTAAATCAGCTATACAAAGGTCAACATATACAAATCTAAAGTCTTACTAAAAGGTCAAGGTCAAATGTTAAGGTCAATATAGTAACTTCATTATGGTTAATTCAAATTTCACCAAATTCGCTGAAGAGGTTGACCCTTGTATAATAATGATAACCGTAAATTACCAGACACATTCCATGAAGGTCAAGATAAAGGTCAAATGTAATTTTCATTTATACTCATTATTTCTCCTAAACTATTCAAATAATATTTCATCCTAATGTACATACACTCTTGATTTGTCAATGAAACGATCATGCAATAAATACAAAAATGCTCTTTTAAAGGTCAAGGTCACAGATCAAGGTCAAAGTTCAGTTATTAAAACTGGTGTTTAATATAATAATAATTTCACCAATATCCCTCTCCTGGACATTGTATATATATAAATTTTCTTGAATAAATGCCACACTTATATTTCAAATTTCAAGGTCAAAGGTCAAGGAAAAAGGTTGAAATCAGATTTGTTAGTAATACTTTTAAACTAATGTATATAATTTCGCCAAACGTTGAGGATATATCTAAATCAGCTATACAAAGATCAACAAATACAAAACTAAAGTCTTACTAAAAGATCAAGGTCATAGATCAAGGTGAACTGTTAAGGTCAATGTAGTAACTTCCTTATGATTTATTCAAATTTCACCGAATTCACTGAAGTGGTTGATCTTGATATAAGAATGATAACTGCAAATTACAAGAAATATTTCACTAAGGTCAAGATAAAGGTCAATGGTAACTTTCAATTATACTCATAATTTCTCCTAAACTAATCAATAACATTTCATCCAAATGGTCATACACTCTTGATATGTCAATTAAACGATTATGCAATAAAAAACAAAATATTTCCTCTTTTCAAGGTCACAGGTCACAGGTATGAAAACTGGTGTTTAGTATAATTTCGATTTCACCAATATCTCTCTCCTAGAGTTTATTGAATAATTACTACACTTATATTTCAAGTTTCAAGGTGAAAAGTCAAGGATAAAGGTCAAAATCATACATAATATTATTACTTCTAAGCTAATGGATACATTTTCGCCAAACCTTGACGATACATCTAAAACAGCTATACAAAGGTCAACACATGCAAAACTAAAGTCTTTCTAAATGGTCAAGGTCAAATGTTAAGGTCAATATAGAAACTTCCTTATGATTAATTTAAATTTAACCCAATTCACTGAAGTGGTTGACCTTGATATAAGAATGATAACTGCAAATTACCAGACACATTCAACGAAGGTCAAGATAAAGGTCAAAATTCAATTCCAATTATAATCATAATTTCTTCCAAGCTATTTTTTTTTCATCCAAATATACAGTACATACATGCTTGATTTGTCAAAGAGATGTTCATGCAATAAACAAAATATTTCCGCTCTTAAAGTTTAGGGTCAATTTTTTTTTTTTTTTTTTTTTTTTTTTTTTAGAATAAACAGAATTTCACCAACACAGCGCTTTTAGATGTAGTTTATGTATGCATTTTCTTTAATAACTACCACATATATATATTTCAAATTTCAAGTTGAAAGGCCAAGAAAAAAGGTCAGTCATATTCATTTGTAATATTTCTAAATTAATGGATAACTTTTCGCCCAACATAACATAATTATCTAAAATACCTACACAAAGGTCAACATATAGAAAATATAATATGAATAAAAGGTCAAGGATATAGATTAAGGAAAAATGCTAAGGTGTATCATATTAATTTCTGTATGGTTTATTCAGATTTCACCAAGTTTGCTGAAATGGTTGACCTTGGTAAAAAACAATATAATTGCAAATTATCAGACACATTCCACATAGGTCAGAATAGAGGTCAAAGGTCACTTCCAATTATATTCATATTTTATCCTAAACTCTTTAAAACAAATTCATAAACAATGATATACAAACTTGAATTGTAAATTAAATTATCATGCAATATTTTAATTTCCTCTCATAAAGGTCAAGGTTACAGATCAAGGTCAAAGTCCAGTTATTAAAAGTGGTGTTAACAATTATTTCACCAATATATCGTTCTCCTAGATGTTGCTTACATAAATATTTTCTTAAAATAATGCCTCATATATATTTCAAATTCAAGGTCAGTGGTCAAGGAAAAATGTAAGTGTATGCAGAGGTAAAGAAATAACACTAAGCTATATAATACTCAAAGGTCAAGGTTACAGGCCAAGTTCAAATTTTAATGTTGATGCATTAAAGTTTTACTATTAATTCAAATTTCACAGAAATTGCAAAAATTGTTGGCCTTAACATGCAAAGTACAATAGTAATTTTTCACACTAAAACCATAAAGGTCAATATAAAAGTCAAAGGTCACTTCCAGCTATTCCTAGTTCCTGCAGAAGTAACCAATAATTATTCACTAAAGTAAACTTGTCTTTGATTCGTTTGTATAATGATCAGGAAATTAAAATATACATTCCTACTTCAAGGCCAAAATATAATGTCAGGGTCAAAGTTCCATTATTAGATATTTTTATAATTTACATTTCAACAAACTCGTTTTGTGAATTGTATTATATATACTGTATATATACAGTATATATATATATATATATATATATATATATATATATACTGTATAATTATATAACGGCCAACTTCCACATAAATAATTAAAATATCAAGGCATAAAATCAATTATATTATGTTATAAATATATCTAGGCAACTCAATCCATTGATGCATAATTTACAGGGGTTATACAGTTTTCCTATTAAATTTTCAGCTATAATAACATAACAAAATGCTGAAAACATATTTCTATAATGCCTTAAATAGTAAATTGTGAAGAGAAAATATCAAATTCGCAGAATTGGGTATGCCGTTTTCTTTCCAAAATGCGAAAGCGGCACTTCTACTTTATTATTATCAACTCTGCGTAAGCAGAGTTTGGTATCGCCCCCCCGTATAGTGGGTACCACACGAAAAAAATGTCTGTCGTCGTCGTCGTCCGTCTATCTCGGAACTCCTCCTAGACCGTTGGACGGATTTTCACCAAATTTTACACGAACATTTGTTGCGTGAATGCAAAAGTCAGTCAAAAAAGTTTTTTTAAATTTATACAATAGTTATGATTTTAGGTCCAAAATATGGTTTTGCTCCCCCCCCCCCCCCAAGCAATGATGGCGTTCTTGGAGCGAAAACATCTCGCTATGCATTTGCTAGGTTAACTTAGTTTAGTTGGCATTAGAAGTGATGGTAGTAATATTTGGATTTATGGTGATAGTAGTGATAATGGTTATAATTGTAGTGATGATGGTTGTAGTTGTATTGATGATGATGACAGTAGTTATGATGATGGCAGTAGTGATGATGATGACAGTAGTAGATATGATGGTGACAGTAGTAGTAATGATGGTCATAAAAGTAGTGATGATGGTGACAAGTAATGATGATAGTTGTAGTGATATTAATGACAGTAGTGATGATGGTAGTGACGATGGTGTGAGTATTAGTGATGATGGTGAGTAGTAGTGAGGATGGTGAAATTTGTAGTGATGATGATGATAGTTGTGGTGATGAAGTTCATAGTAATGGTGATGATGGCAGTAGTAGTTAATATGGTGACAGTAAAATAAATTATTGTAATATTTGTGACAGTAGTAATGATGATGGTTATAGTAGTAGTGATGATGTTAACAGTAGTAATGATGATTGTAAGATGGTGGTGATGATATTAGTAATGATGGTTGATACTTGTTGTATCAATGATGATAGTAGTGATTAAGATGCTAGTGACAATGGACAGTGATGATGGTGAGAGTAGTAGTGATAATTGTAATTGTAGTAGTGATGATGATCATAGTAATGGTGATGATGACAGTACTTGTGATTATTGTGGCAGTTGTAGTGATGATGGCAGTTGTAGTGATGATGGCAGTAGTAGTGATTTTGTTGATTGTGATTGATGATGGTATTAGTAGTGATGATGGTAACCCATCGCAGAGTTGGGTATGCCGTTTTGATTTTGGGCAAAACGGCACGTCTACTACTGGCATTAGAAGTGATGGTAGTAATAGTGGGATTGATGGTGATAGTAGTGATGATGGTGATAATAGTAGTGATGACGGTTGTAGTTGTATTGATGATGTTGACAGTAGTGATGATGACAGTAGTAGATATGATGGTGACAGTAGTAGATATGATGGTGACAGTACTAGTAGTAGTTGATAGTTGTAGTATCAATGATGATAGTAGTTATTAAGATGGTAGTGACAATGGTGACAAGAGTAGTGATGATGGTGAGAGTAGACTAGTAGTGATGATTGTAATTGTAGTAGTGATGATCATAGTAATGGTGATGATGACAGTAATTGTGATGATTGTAGCAGTTGTAGTGATGATGGTGATTGTGATTGATGATGGTATTAGTAGTGATGATGGTAACCCATCGCAGAGTTGGGTATGCCGTTTTGATTTTGGGCAAAACGGCACGTCTACTTTATTGTTAGTATTATTTATAATATCATTAGTAGTACTGTACTTATTTTGTTTTCCAGCTGATGATCAGGAATCATAGATGTGGCAACTGAGGGGTGATGGTGCGTGATTGGTTGGTGTGACTGTTTTATTTCGTAGGTTGCTTGTGATAAACATTAAAATTACCGTTTCATTGTTATTATTTGAATCATCATATCTACAAGGTATAATAGTGTCTTCTATTCTAAATCTCGCAAATGCCGTTTAGCATTAATATTTTGCAATACAAGCAGGCATTAAACGAAAATGCATCTGTACCCAAGTCAACTGATGCCCAAACGAACACTGCATTTCGTTTGCGGTTGTAAACTAAATTAAACATACCCATCGTAAGCCTACCTTATTATTGCACTTTTGTTTAGTATTGATGATAGCCTGAAACTCACAATTGGTTAATAGGATTGGTTTGGCAGAGTTGTTTAGGGTAAGCAACAGAAGAAAAACTTCACATCTTTAGGCTACCCGATTTTCGTACGAGTAAAATATAAGAAATATCATTGGTAGCATTGTAATTAAAATATATTTGATAACAGGAATTTACTGTGAACAATAACATCCGTCATGAAACCTTGCATTGTTATGCGAGCAATATAATTTTTACTGCTTTTATAATGGTTCGTTAATGTCACTATCGTGAAGCTGAGAACCTGAATAAGTCAACGAGGTCAGAACTGGCTCAGATAATACAACAAGGATATCAATATCTCCCAAAGTCACAGAATACACAATTTTGGTACACACGTTTTATTTATTTTTAGCTAAGGTACATATATGACATACATCAAGTCTCATCTATGATTATTATGTTTTTTACACAAACCAACTTCACATCTAAACTCAATTAATAAAATCAACAAATACATGTGGCATTCCGAGGACTCGAACCCAGGATACTCACATCGAAATACTGCGCACTATGCATTACGCTATTAAGACAGTTAAAGAAATATGGACAAGCCTACGATTTATTATGCAGTTTCGAATCCTGCATATTAATGAGCATGTACAAATATTCCAACTGCGCTATGGTAGCTAAATAAATAGACGAATGGTTTATAATGAGCTTGAAGGATAATATGATCACAATAATGAACATAAATACTGTGAATAATGTTCACATAATAATTGGAACAAGATGAACTCGTAGATCAAGTACACAAAATAATAATATAGTAAGTAAAATACAGAAGAAAAGAAAAAAACCCAAGGACAAACGAAACCAGAAAAGAGAGAACCAGGACCAAATACAGAAGAAGAAAAGAGAAACAACAAAGACAAAAGAAACCAGAAAAGAAAGAGCCAGGACCGGAAAGAAATAAAGAAAGGAGACAAGCACACCGCGCCAATGGCAGGGTCAAGGCCAAAGGCCCAAACAACAAATGTACATGTAAACATGTAAATAATAATAATAATAATCTTCTGGTTACTTATATAGCGCCCGTATCTCCTCCTTCGAGGATTCACAAGCGCTTGGCTTTCTTTAGTCTACCAGAGACCATTACCCATCCCCCTTGCTCATGTGGAGATGGTAACCGCCGGCTATATCCCAGAAAAAACTTTTCAATCTGAGCGGGGATTGAACGCGAGACCTCGAGATGGGAATCAGGCACGCTGTCAACTGAGCCAGCCGGACGGCTTGTTTGTAAACAAACAAATAAGAATAAAATAAAAACGCCGTGAAACAGAAAACCTCATACAAGTAAGACATCATTTCCCATGCAAATAAACATTATAGAAAGAAAGACACCATCAATATATGAACCAAATGTACCTTATAAATTAGGAGAATCTGAATACAACCATCTCAGAGAGATGCTTGATAACCATATGAACAAGATGTATACGTCTTTTTGAACACCCCTGTACCTCCTCCAATTAAACTCACACAACCCACATTTCTGTCCTTCCCAACTGTAAGTGACTCTCACCTCTCTACCTGCTACCACAAATAGATCAAAGGAATCACCTTGGTAGCCTCACCCGAGCCCCCACGATGGTATAGCAAAAAGATACTCATCAATCAACTCGTGCCATCAGGGACCACTACGATAAATCAATATGTTGTTTCCTAGGGTCCGGCAACGTTCAATTGCTAACAGAACACTATAACACTTCCTAGTAAACATCACTACCTTGCCATTCCCGACCCGGGCATGTGCGTCCGTGTGAGACTAGCAGAATGAAGGCCTTCCAAACCCCCTCAGGTCATCCGTCCCTGAGTGACCCAGGTAGCCTCGACCGAGGTCCCATGATAGTATGACGAAAGAAACTTCAAACATCAACTAGCCCATCATATACCACTACGACAAATAGAAGTGGACTCCCTAAGGTCCAGAAGCATTCACTTGCTAAACGAATACGTAAGAAACTTCCCTAGTAAACATCCCTACCTTCACAGTTCCCGACATGCAGGTGCGACCGTGCGAGGCTAACGAGATGTGGGCCTTCCTGACCACCCGGATAAAAAAATAACCCTTCCCCCCTAACCTCTACACTAAAGGAAGCCTCCCTCACTGAAAACTACCTACCCTATCAAACGAAAATGGTAGGTACTGATACTATCCAGCTAGAAACAAGGAAATCCATAATTCCTGTTCCCCTGAATCAAACCTTTCGAGATGAAATATAATTCGGTATACTCCAAGTGGAAGGCAACCTTCAAGTCCGGAAAAAACCCACGCATCCCCCCTGTCGACCCAACTAGCGACGCGCCCTGCCCCCTTGACCTCGAGAGCGGCCCAGTGAAGAAACCCTCGCCAAACAGCCAGGCCATAACGTGTACATATATGTTAGATGTTAAAGTTACTCACACCATATAATCCAGGATACGCAGAATAAAAAATGAATTACTCAGACAACAAGTCTTAAGCCACCACAGTACATAGCTGCCTCAAAAGTAAAGTAAACCGCTTTCAAAGTACAGACAACACCCCAGCCCTGACCTTCTCCACACCTCAGAAAGCTTGCCAGCTTGAAGTCCTGCTATATCCACCAATAAGTAATTTTAAGACAACTATTAACCATTACCCAATCAAGTAAACAATCCAATAGAGCATTATGTGTAGAGATAAACCTTACGTCTCCCATTCCTAAACCCCTCCTATAATAGTAAACAAACCATCATTCAGACTCGACAACACCGAGTGCCCCCCCTTCTACCCTCTCACTGACAAATGAGGAGGAGGGAGTTCAGGCACGTAGAAATATCGCTTCTGTACGATCGGCACCCCGCTCTGATTGAAGACTATTTTATACCCAAACTCAAGACTAGTAATTGACGAACGGCACCCCGGAGTCTGTATACTATCTGTGATATATATATATATATATATAAACCTGTTTTAGGATCTTTATTGACCGTGGCCACCCATCGGTTAATATAGAGACCTTAAATACTGTAATACCTATATATATATATATATATATATATATATATATATATATATATATATATATATATATATATTGTTACGGCTGGATCGGCAATACATATTCGGGATTCTTGATCGTAGGACAGAAATGGCTTATGTGACAACGACACGCTCGATTCCAGTCCCAAATACTATATGCTCCAGACAACAAAAGCACCAACGCCCTACAGAGTTATCGTCTATGGTAACGAGGTACCTTAACTCGGCGAAAGTGTACAACAGGGGTAGGCTATGAGGCTAAACTCCCTCAGACATTTATAGGTTACGTTATTACTAAAGAAATGCAATACTCAAGAAACTACGTTAATATTAAGCCTCTAATAATGTAGAATAGAAGCAGGCTAAAGGTATGACAGTGAAATGCTAAATGACAAATGTACACGCCTACTTGAAAGCGCGTGCACTAGAATAACTGTCCCCTACTAACATGCACTAGCATGTAGCATACAAGATGTTCATGATCCAGTAGATACCTAATAATACACATGGAAGGAACATAAATAGTAGTCACTTATTATAAGAATGAATCTATACTTGGAATAACTAAAAGGTTGCAGGCAACAGTACTGCGCCGGTAGCCTACTACCGCATAGGCTACTTCGCTTCTCTCACTCTGTCTCCCCTCTGAGTCCGTATGCGCCCTACGCAATAGAACTCCGGACACAGCAGCAAAACGACAGTGCAGTTAATTGATACATGAAAGTATTAATAGTGTTGTCTTGTGTGTGAGTAATGTGTATTGTAAAGTGTTACATACATATACTTAAAGAGAGCTGCAATGCATAGTAAAATAAAGATATATCCCACTCATCATCCCCATGTGTTCTAGCTAGCAGGCCAAGTCATAGGAACAACGAGTCCCAGCACCGAAAGCGAGAACCCAGGAAAAGACTGTAGAGAACACAAGGACAGATAAATTACGTTACTCTACTATACCGGCACTACGAGCGAGCTGTAGTCTCTGGTACTACACTCGCTCCTGGCTCGGTATGCAAATCAAGGCTAAGTCCTCGCCCCTCTACAGACAACTCCTGGGCATGGTCGGGCTCTTACACATGGCACCAGTCTAGTCACAAATTGGATGATGAGCGGGGCATATAACTCGTGAACATGTAGAACGTTCACCAACTATCCTCATCAAGAAGATCGCTGTTCACATTAACCCCTTAAATCTAATACATGTAAATATATGCTTGTCCTAAGAGTAATACGAGAGGTGAGTGCTGAAACTCCTTTAGGACCTCAAGGGAAGGTTATGCATTTAAATAGAGAGAAGAATGAAATGAGAGTAATGTCGTCAGAGAGAAAGAGTGCAACCGTGAGAAATTGGGAGAGAGGGCAAGGGATGTTAGAATCTCAAAGGTTCTAGGCAACCTGATCATGGAACACACAGCGAGCCTCCAGGCAATGTGCTGTACGACAACATGGGCAGCCCAGGCAGCGTAGGCAGGCAGATATGGACTACCAACCCTGTCGCGCCTAGCTATAAGCGCAGGGCTGCCAACCAGTCCATACGTCTGGCAACCACCCCCCTGGCAGCGTGGCGCGTTGCTACCCTCTCGCTCTGAAGACTAACTCACTCTCTCTCTCTGAACTCCCATTGTCTTATCTATCAACTTCTCTATTGATACTACATATTAAATGGAAGGTCTCGACATGGCTTAAAACAAAACCCACCACTGGTTAGCACATGACGAGACCTTTGCAGAGATACAAAGAACATAGTTATAAGTTGTCACACTCAATATAGGTAGCCAGCACGGTACAGTGGTACGGGCGGTACAGTGGAGTACCAAGGAGTACAATCAGGTTGCGTTGCCACGCACTGGGTGCGTCACAGCCCCCCCAAGATTTTAGATAATCGACCTTAGAAGCATTATCAAAATCTGACAGGCAACCAACCGACCTGCTACCCTTAGCTGCCACTAATTGCAAAAGGTGCACAACAACTGAAGTGTGAATTATACATAAAACACAATATCGCATGCATCATGCTACAACAATAAAGACTTACAAAACTAAAACAAAATTTCTCGTTTATTTTATTGTTTTATAATCTTTTTGGACGGCGTTATGATAGCCTAATTTTACTCCTGCTCAACCCACACACCGTGCACGACTATCCTGGATCATCAACCCTTGATAGACAATCTGCTATCACGTTCTCACTCCCGGCAATATGCTGAATGTTGAGATTATACTCTTGGAGCATTAGGGACCACCTGGTCAACCGCATATTCCGATTGTGAAACTGATTTAGGAATTTCAAGGGATGATGGTCCGTATAAATCGTCACTACCGGGCCGTAGGCTGGAACATAAACTTCAAAATGTTTGAGCGACAAAACGATAGCAAGAAGCTCCTTCTCTATAGTCGAGTAATTCCTTTGTGCTGAATTAAACTTGCGAGAAAAGAAGCTCACTGGGTGTTCCAAGCCCTCGGAATCAGTCTGCAGTAACACTGCCCCGGCACCCACACCGCTGGCATCAGTCGCCAGCTGAAAACTCCTGGAGAAGTCTGGGGCTCTCAAAATCGGATGTGTACACAGCAGGTGCTTGACTAGGTCGAAAGCCCTCTGACACTCCGCAGCCCAACAGAACTTCACTGACTTCGACAGTAGATCAGTTAACGGTGCTAAGACAGTAGAGTATCCCCGGATGAAGCGCCTATAATAGCCTATCATACCTAGGAACCGCATGACCTGGCGCTTAGTGGTGGGCCTGGGAAACATATTGATAGCCTGTATCTTGCTCAGGGGGGGGCACACCCGGCCTAACCCGACCACGAAGCCAAGATACTGCACAGTAGCCTTTACAAACTCGCACTTCCTCAGGTTCACCACCAGCCCAGCATCGTGCAACTTCCCAAACAGGGTCTCTAAGTGCCTTAGGTGATTTTCAAAATCGTCATCATACACTATCACGTCATCAAGGTAGACCGTGCAGTTAGGGATTTCGTCACAAATATCGTTCATCAGGTTCTGAAACGTGGCAGGTGCGTTCTTAAGCCCATAAGGCATTACGTTACATTGGTAGGTCTTGCCATCTACCACAAAACCACAAACTTGCTTAGCTCGGTCCGACAGGGGTACTTGCCAGTAGCCTTTTACAAGATCAATTTTAGTAAGGTACTTTGCATTCCCTATCTTGTCCACGCTGTCGTCAACTCGAGGCACAGGGTAAGGGTTGGTAGTGGTCAAGCCATTTAGCCTACGAAAATCTATGCAGAACCGCACCTTGCCGTCAGGTTTTGGCTGCAACGTGACGGGTGATGTCCACTTCACATAACCTTCAGTGATCATCCCTCTCTCAACCATGTACTTTAACTCCTCCCGTAAAGCTGGCAACTTTACCGGGGGCACACGGTAGGGCACTGACTTCAAGGGCACATTATCACCGACGTCCACGTCGTGCGTTACCTGAGTAGTGAGACCTGGGTGTTCGTCGAAAACAGAGGGGTATGACCTGAACAGGCCTAGGACAGCAGCACCCTGGTGCTCAGGCAGGTGACTTACAGCTTGCCTAGCCTCTTGTTCAGTATTCCCCGCCCACTGTTCCGCGGAAATGACACAGTCCCAGCTATCCTCCTCAGCAGCATGACTGTCCCCACCTCCTTCTCCACCCTGGCCGCTGCAGGCCAGCACAGGGACAGTGAGAGGCTCTGAGGGGCGTCTCACATACTCTTTCATGAGGTTAACATGACATAACTGATGTTTTTTTCTACGGTCAGGTGTTGCAACGAGATAATCAAGGTCGGACAGTTTCTTAGCCACCACATACGGCCCAATAAACTTGGCAGAAAGGGGGTGTCCAGGCAAAGGTAAAAGCAACATTACCTCCTGACCCACCGAAAACTCCCGAAGCTTCACCTTGGCGTCATACTGGTGCTTCATGACCGCCTGTGCATTAACCAAGTTATTACCTGCCGCTGCCATGCAACCTATAAGTCTCTCCCGGCTCTCAAGGATATATTTAAGTACAGACCCCGGCTTCTCTTCGCCCTCCCAGATCTCTTTCACCATACTTAAAGGTCCTCTCACATTATGGCCAAAGACTAGTTGATTTGGACTGAACCCCAGGCTCTCTCCTGGGACTTCACGTGCAGCGAACAGAACATACGGCAGACCCAAATCCCAATCAGTGTCATGTTCTGCACAGTAACAGCGTAGCATACTCTTCAGGGTCGAGTGCCACCGCTCCAAGACTCCCTGACTCTCGGGATGGTAGGCTGACGACACTACAGAACATATACCGTGCAACTGAAGGGTTTGCTTGAACAATTTGGATGTAAAATTGCTCCCCTGGTCTGACTGCACCTCACGTGGAAATCCATAACGGGAACAGAACAATAATAAGTTTTTAACAACTGCCTTTGCCGAGCCGTTTCTCATGGGGTATGCGTCCGGGTATCTCGTAGCCACATCCATGATTGTCAACAGGAATTTATTGCCACTACTAGTAGGCGGGAAAGGGCCAACCAAATCTACTACAACTTTGCTGAACGGAGGCCCGGTGACAGGTATGGGAAACAAAGGTGCCTTCGGGATGGTCTGGTTAGGCTTCCCCGTTGTCTGGCAGGTCGCACACCCAGCCACCCATGCACAGACATCAGCCTTGACCCCAGGCCACCAGAAAAACCTGCCCAATGCCGCCAATGTTTTTGTTACCCCCAAATGACCCGCCACCGGCACATCATGCGCCAGACACAATAAGGACTCTCTATACTTATTTGGAACAACCACCTGGTCTACTACCCTCGCACCGCCCTCCCACTTCGATTTGGGGTCTAGAAATCTGCGGTACAATATCCTGTTGAGCCTAAAGAAATCTCCCGGCTTCGCATCCCCATCTTCCTCCAACTCTATGGCACCATTGCTATAACGAGCTAGGCTAGCGTCTTGCAGCTGCTGCTCACTAATGTTCCTGGGCGTCAATGCATCAAGATGGTTTTGTAATAAGACATTACCCCGGCTAGTAGGCTCTACTGCCTTAGTGGCTCTCGCTACAGCTCTTGCCTCACGCGAAGTCTTACCCAACTCTGCCTTGTTACACACCATCTCTGGGCCAGAGTCAACTCCCGTGTTTATTATAGGTCCAAGTACCGAATCACCGAGAAGTGCAGCAGAATCAATGTCCCTTTTCCTGCCCTTAGCAACCTTCTCCGGATCCTTCCTCCACTGTCCCCGAGGTTGAGTGCTAGGCTGTGCAGGAGCCGCAGAGCGAGATCGGGTTACCACACAGGCCATCTCATCCTGTTGGCACCTCCCAACCCATTCCCGATTCTCACCATCCACGTCGGCCGCCCTCTCGGCAACGACTAAGGGTGGAGTCCCGGAAGTGGGCACCGCAAAGTCGTTGCCGAGAAGAAGGTCGACGCCCTCAACTGGCAAACACTCAACGATCCCTACATCCAGCTCCCTGCACACCTCTCCCACTCTCAACTCCAACCTCACAAGTGGGTATGACCTCGTAGCATTTATACCCTGCACCACAACAACTCTGGCCGCATTTATCGGTTTCCCTGTGAAGTTCCTCAACAAAGTTTGCGAAGCCCCCGTATCCCTCAGCAAGTCAACCCTCCGTAGTTCACTCCCCCAGCTCACAAACCCGTGTCCCCGATGGTCACAGAAAGTGTCCCGGACAGGTGTCGAGCCTTCCGTACGCTTCTTTACCGCGTGTGCCTCAGCTGCTGACAACCTACCCCGGGCAGTTGCTGCAGCCTTCAGAGACACACCGATACTGTGAACCAATGACACCGGCTTAGCGGGAGTGTTACTAGGGCACTCACGTGAATAATGGCCTAGCTTCTGACATTTGTAACATTTCACATCCCCAATGGGCTTCTTCCCTTGTGCGGGCGAAGAAGGGGCCTGACCTTTAGTAAACGGGAGAGGCTTGTGTTTGTAGGTGTTATTAGGTGCAATGCTTTTAGTGTGGTTATGTGTGTCATAGGATTTGTTATTATCGAAAACTCTGGTGGGTGGGGTATAGCGCCCCTTCTGCCCTGACTCAGCCCTCTGAGCGGCACCGCAACCACGAATCAATGATAATCTGAGGTCTGCCATCTTGGCAGCCTCCTCTACTGTCTTGGGACATTTTTCCTTAATGTTCAGCGTTAGATCGGTTCCAGTACATTTGTAAAACTGTTCCAGATAGAAAAGTTGCTTAATTTCCTCAGCCGACTCTGCGTGCTCGGACCGAAACCAGTTATTACATGCATCTGTTAAGTCCCGTGCGTGCTCCATAAAACTGACGTCG
This sequence comes from Lithodes maja, assembly GCA_037953745.1. Taxonomy (NCBI): domain Eukaryota; kingdom Metazoa; phylum Arthropoda; class Malacostraca; order Decapoda; family Lithodidae; genus Lithodes; species Lithodes maja. The sequence continues at coordinate 29,291 of JBAKBP010002932.1, forward strand.
CTCTTCTCATTCACGCCACGGAACTTCAATCTATAAGTTTCGGGTTGCAGTTCGTAGGCCCGGAGCACAGCCTCCTTCACCAGTCCATACACGATACTCTCGTCCAGTGACAGTGCATCGTAGGCTTTCAACCCCTTACCCACTAGACGTGATGAAACTAATGCTGCCCATTTAACCTCCGGCCAGTCATACTCACGACACTTCTTTTCGAAACGAGCAAAAAACTCAGTCACAGCTGTCTCATCAAATGCGGGTACTAACTTAATTAAATGCGAAAGTGAGTCTGTAACCCGGTGCCCACCACCGAGATGACGCCCCGTGGTCTCTACTCTAGACTTCTCGACATCCATTTCAGCCTGGTACCTGGTTGCATCCTGATTGGCTTGGATTCTAGCAACCTCTATGCGTTCTATACTAGCCTGTTGTATCTGAGTCTCCTGCAGCTTAAACTTAGCTAGTTCTAGCTGAAATAACATCTCAGGAGACAGGCCTGGGGGGGGAGAGCACAAAATGGGGGATCCACACCGAGACGTGTTTACGGGTAAGCCAGCTTGCCATTGAGAACCCTCCTGCTGCATCGTGCTAAGAATCGCTGGCTGAGGGCCCAGCTCATGGGTAGAGTGGAATGGAGGCTTGGAGGGAACCCCCCAAGACCCCACTCCACCCACCGCCCCATCGTCATCACCCAACAAACATGCCACCAAATTCTTCTTGGGCCAACTGTCAGGACAGTCCCGCCCCAAAACCGTGGCTAAACAGCGAAGACCGTAACAATCAATAGCCTGCAGGCGCTGTTCGGTCAAAGGTGTCTGCAAAAATGCCCGGGCATCCCTCTCTCCACTTATAACACTCCCCTCCCTAAATATCTGTTGTACTTGCTGGTCACTAGGCTGTACCGTGTTATCCTCCCCCGTAAATGATGAGTCATTAGACATAGTGCTGGTTATACAATTGCTGTTCATAAAAAAAAGAAGTGCTTATTACTAATTGCAGTCTCGACTCACAAAATGTTAAAGATGCTTGAATGACTCTACTCTAGACACCCCTAACGAAACAATCTGCAAGTCCACCAATACAATAATGACACAATAAAAATTCCTCCAATATGCAAGAAAATTCTAGCCAGCTCTACTAGGTAGCATAGAATAGTTCTCCAAAAAACATGTGATAGGATACTACTGAATCTTGTGCAAGGTCGCCATTTTGTTACGGCTGGATCGGCAATACATATTCGGGATTCTTGATCGTAGGACAGAAATGGCTTATGTGACAACGACACGCTCGATTCCAGTCCCAAATACTATATGCTCCAGACAACAAAAGCACCAACGCCCTACAGAGTTATCGTCTATGGTAACGAGGTACCTTAACTCGGCGAAAGTGTACAACAGGGGTAGGCTATGAGGCTAAACTCCCTCAGACATTATTTTATAGGTTACGTTATTACTAAAGAAATGCAATACTCAAGAAACTACGTTAATATTAAGCCTCTAATAATGTAGAATAGAAGCAGGCTAAAGGTATGACAGTGAAATGCTAAATGACAAATGTACACGCCTACTTGAAAGCGCGTGCACTAGAATAACTGTCCCCTACTAACATGCACTAGCATGTAGCATACAAGATGTTCATGATCCAGTAGATACCTAATAATACACATGGAAGGAACATAAATAGTAGTCACTTATTATAAGAATGAATCTATACTTGGAATAACTAAAAGGTTGCAGGCAACAGTACTGCGCCGGTAGCCTACTACCGCATAGGCTACTTTGCTTCTCTCACTCTGTCTCCCCTCTGAGTCCGTATGCGCCCTACGCAATAGAACTCCGGACACAGCAGCAAAACGACAGTGCAGTTAATTGATACATGAAAGTATTAATAGTGTTGTCTTGTGTGTGAGTAATGTGTATTGTAAAGTGTTACATACATATACTTAAAGAGAGCTGCAATGCATAGTAAAATAAAGATATATCCCACTCATCATCCCCATGTGTTCTAGCTAGCAGGCCAAGTCATAGGAACAACGAGTCCCAGCACCGAAAGCGAGAACCCAGGAAAAGACTGTAGAGAACACAAGGACAGATAAATTACGTTACTCTACTATACCGGCACTACGAGCGAGCTGTAGTCTCTGGTACTACACTCGCTCCTGGCTCGGTATGCAAATCAAGGCTAAGTCCTCGCCCCTCTACAGACAACTCCTGGGCATGGTCGGGCTCTTACACATGGCACCAGTCTAGTCACAAATTGGATGATGAGCGGGGCATATAACTCGTGAACATGTAGAACGTTCACCAACTATCCTCATCAAGAAGATCGCTGTTCACATTAACCCCTTAAATCTAATACATGTAAATATATGCTTGTCCTAAGAGTAATACGAGAGGTGAGTGCTGAAACTCCTTTAGGACCTCAAGGGAAGGTTATGCATTTAAATAGAGAGAAGAATGAAATGAGAGTAATGTCGTCAGAGAGAAAGAGTGCAACCGTGAGAAGTTGGGAGAGAGGGCAAGGGATGTTAGAATCTCAAAGGTTCTAGGCAACCTGATCATGGAACACACAGCGAGCCTCCAGGCAATGTGCTGTACGACAACATGGGCAGCCCAGGCAGCGTAGGCAGGCAGCAATGGACTACCAACCCTGTCGCGCCTAGCTATAAGCGCAGGGCTGCCAACCAGTCCATACGTCTGGCAACCACCCCCCTGGCAGCGTGGCGCGTTGCTACCCTCTCGCTCTGAAGACTAACTCACTCTCTCTCTCTGAACTCCCATTGTCTTATCTATCAACTTCTCTATTGATACTACATATTAAATGGAAGGTCTCGACATGGCTTAAAACAAAACCCACCACTGGTTAGCACATGACGAGACCTTTGCAGAGATACAAAGAACATAGTTATAAGTTGTCACACTCAATATAGGTAGCCAGCACGGTACAGTGGTACGGGCGGTACAGTGGAGTACCAAGGAGTACAATCAGGTTGCGTTGCCACGCACTGGGTGCGTCACAATATATATATATATATATATATACATATGTAGATATAAATACAAAGTAAGTGTATTAAAAACTCATTTTTGGTATGGCCTCTTCCACTTGGGTTTCTAATCATTTATATAATGCAACAGTAGCTACATAATTATGTATAACTGATTACTTCTGGCAACCCAGAATTTTAATATAGTTATTCATATTAGCTTCTTCTCTAACCTAATAAAAATATTGAAAGACGAAGGCAACCCTACCTTTCAATACATTTATTATTTGAGACATTATACCGGCATTTAACTCACAGAGATCTAGGATAGAAAGATCTTTTGTGTTAGAAGGGTCTATGCGAGATACTCTTAGGAGCACTTAGCATATATAGATCCTAGGCACAAATTGTCTGTGGCAACCCACCAGGATTTGTGACTAAAAGGTTAAACACCGCCCGAGTTCTTTGAACCTCTTAAAATGATTAGAGACTGTCAAGAAGAGTTTCTTGTATCGACTCCTCTTGCGTTCGTCTGATGTTTTGTTAATCCGGCCCCTGCCTGAAACATAACATTTAAAATCCTAGCTCAAGAATACCTGAACGGAACTTCATCACCGGTTAATATTAAAGGTCAGAATAGTCAAGTATTCGTTCGAAAGCTACATGCCTAGAATACTTGTGTTAGTTCGATATGGTGACCAACTGTAATCCTCATAGTTACGGAACCATATTTAAGACCCAAAGCCCATTAACCCAACTGTAACTTCTTCACACGACCGGACACCCTGGACGGCCAACGGAGCAGCCAAGTAACCTCAACGACAGTGCATCGAGATACCAAGAAGACAACTCAACAGTGCCTTATTAATTATTGTTGTATCAGTGCGGAGATACTGTACTATATGATCGATTGTTCACCTGTGCCCCCCTAAGTTATTTGCTACCAATGACGAGTGATCAGATTATGTTAAAAGTGTTCCCTGTGCATTGCCAATGAATTCAGTATCAGTACTAAGATACTAGGAGATAACTGTAGCGACAGTATTTACCCTAAGCCATATAATAAGTCTTCCCTATTTGAGACTATGGTATAGATATTATGTGATCCCGAGTGCTTGTGGGATAGGTCGTGAAATAAGTAATCTCAGTGACGAATTTATATACCGTGCATAACCAGTCGACCAAATATATAATTTTGTTTCATGATTAATAATCCGTATTTTGTGAAAATAAATACCGGAAGATATCTACGCGTCTAAAGAAATAACAGAACACAAGGTAAACGCAATTAATATTATATGATATTTCTACAAATCTAATAGGTACCCCACGAGTGAAATTCTATAATATTCCTAATTGTACCTGTCTCGGAAGAATAATAACTGAGTGTTGAAAGTGGTAGTGCGCGCTCTATCCAGATCCGCAATCGTGCTAGAAGAATTGAAAGACCAATATTGATACTGAATCTTTTGCCCCTTCATGTTTTCCTAAGTGAATGTATTCGTTTTTCTATGCTAATAAGTGCTACATAAATAAAGCTGTATTACAAACCACATTCAGAAATTATATTATGACATTGTGTTCTATTGATTCCTTATATGTATTTGCAAGAAATCTGATATTCCAGTCTCGAAGAACTCACCTTGATCAATCGTTAATCCTGCATAAAATCAGGGCATAACATTGGTGGCATGCGGTGGTTCTTGATTCAGATAGATTTCATTGCATTTCATATTGTCAAACAATAGAAACAATATAACATCGCGAATATGGCAGCTCGCTCGCACATACCCATCCCTAAATATGATGGGGACACATATGAAATCAAAACATACATGGACATTGTAAAACCAGTGATAGATTTGGCATATAATACGGATCGAGATAAAATCGCCGTACTGTTAACGCACCTGGGAAAAGCCGTTTCCCTTGTTGCCTCGCAAGTTACCCTTGCACTCACTTGGGACCAGTTTCGGCCCATAGTAATTGAGGCTATTAAACCCTCATTAGGCATCTTTGTCGCCCATGCCCGCATTAAGGACATCAAGTACGAAGGTGATCTAGATGCCACATTAGCTTCTATTTCACAACAAATTAAATCTACTTTTCCCACTCTTCCTAAAATTCAACAAGACCAGCACATTCTGGTGAATCTCGTTCAAGTGTTGCCCTCAGCAGTTCGTGAGTACTTCGCAGTACATGACCCTGTTGGTTTTCAACGCGACTTGATCACCATCAGGAGAATCCTCGGGGTGCAACCCACGAAAGTAAACACCATTGCCGCCATCAAGAGGTTCACCACCCATCCTCAAAACCCTGGTCAAGAGCCCAGCCAATTCCACCGACAACCGTCTGCAACCTCCAAGCCAACGTATCACTCCGGCAAATCTCAACCCAGCAGGCCCAGATTCAACCCAAATCTAATCCGCCGAGTGTACAACAAAAACCAGGCCTACAACAACAACAAAGGTAAGAACACCACTCTGGTTATTATCAACCCTTACGATTTCCCTGCATGTAATCACAAATGTGCCCTTCATGACATCAGGGACTCGGCCAAATATCGATCAAATCAACCTCGCATTTCTGTAAATGAAGAGGAGTTTAATGAGAATGAGGAGCTTGAAAACGAGGACATTGCTCACCTCGTAATTAGTGACGAAACAGAAGAAGTCCTGGAAGAGTCTGAAATAGACCCCCAGGATTCTTAGAACCTCCCCCGCCGACGATGGCGTCGGCGGGGGACTCCACCAATGACCGATCACCCCCTATATACCATCTTGCAAAAATCAAGGGTATCCCTGTCCGTCAATTGATAGATACCGGCGCCTCCAGATCATGCATTTTCAACTCATTCTATGACAAACACCATAAGAAGTTCGGTGAGTTACAACCTACAAAGTCAAAACTAATCAGTGCCGGAGACGCCCCCTTACACGTCCGGGGAGAAACTAAATCCTTTCATGTGACCACCCCCGCTCCTCAAGCAAATTGCTATCACTCATTCGTAGTTTTTCACTCCAATTGCCGGCACTACAATGGGTACTTAGGGATTGATCTCCTTCACATATTGTGATTATATCGTTATGGCGCTGCAACGAACTTGCACGAGTTGTTCCGGTAAATTTGGCCCTACCATGTTTGTTGATACTGATGTCCAAATTTGTAGATTTTGCCAGCTCCGAGAGAAGATTGCAGATGAATTGAATGCAGCTCACCGCAAGATCGATGCCTTGACTACGAAGCTTGAATCCCTTCAAGAATTTGCCACACTAACGTTGGAGTGCCCTCGGCCCAAGAAACCACTACGATGTCAACCGCCATTCCAGTGCATACAGTACCGGTACCGGTACCCACACCAGCAGCTACCTTAGATGTTGCAGATAATAATAATGACTCTACTCTCACTCCCCCCCAGGACAACTTTCAGTTAGTGAGAAACAATGTGCATCCCAGAACCAGTACCAGGAAGGTCATCCCGACAACATGCCAAAACCGCTTCAAAATTCTGGCTATTGACGAGGAAGAGGAAACGGAAGAAGTTCGGCTTGTGGGCGACTCCATGGTCCGTGGCCAACTAACCGAGTTCTGCGCCAGGGCACCCAGGACCAGAAAGCGATTCTGTATCCCAGGTGGCGGCGTGGACGACATTGTTGCGGCTGTGGAAGAGGTTTCCAGGCTCGCCCCCGCAAGCACTACGTACGTCATCCACATTGGATCTAACGATGTCCAACGGACGCGGTCAGAGGAACTACTTTGCAAGTACCAGCGGCTGATCAGGTCCTTCAATGAAAAATCTAATAGAATCTTAATTTCAGGAATTGTTCCCCGGATTGATGTAGAAAACCGATTCTACAACATAGCTACCAGTACAAATCGACGACTAGCCAAACTCTGCAGGGAGGAGGACATCGGCTTTGTCGACACGTGGGATCATTTTTACTATGATAAATCTTTGTTTTCAGGAGATGGTGTACATCTCAATGAAGTAGGAGCTGCACGTCTTGGTCGTCTGCTGAACGATGCAGTCAAGGATTTCCGTTCAAAAAACGGGGTCAACCAGACCCCAGACAGGGTAGTGTAAGTCAAATACGAACTGAACATTCAGACAATGCACAATCAGTAACATCCAACTCTAATACTCTTAAGGTGGTTTATGTAAATGCTCGTAGCATACGCAATAAATTTTCAGATCTAGAGGAAATCGTGTTTACAGAACATAATGATATAATCGGCATTACAGAATCTTGGTTAAATACGGAAGACAGAGACTTTTTAGCCGAATATACGCTTCCTGGTTATACAATGTTTGAGAAAAGTCGGATCAATAGAAAATGGAGGAGGAGTTCTGTTTTTTATAAAGGAAAGTCTTAATCCCGTCTTAATGTCAAAACCTCAAATTGCGAATATAGACATATCTTACGTACTATTATATAATAAACGAGGAACTAAAATAACACTAGCTTTATTATACAGACCCCCATCTCAATCAGTGCAAACTGACAGTGAAATTTATGAACAAATTACAGAAATAACTAACATACAAGATACCGTAATTCTTGGCGATTTCAACTTGCCCGTGACTAAATGGGGCGATATTCTTACTTCACACTCTGGACACGACCTCTATGCTAACTTGCAAGGGAGTTCACTTTTTCAATTTGTACAATCTCCGACCCGTGGTAATAATGTGCTTGACCTTGTACTCGCAACAAAAGAAGAATTAATAGAGAATTTAAATGTTGGTGATGAATTCAGTAACAGCGACCATCGTACGATAACTTTCACTTTAAAGTTTACTAGCAACAAATCAAATAGCAGCATTGAGAAAGTCCCTAATTTCAAGAAAGCAAATTTTCATAAACTTAAATCAAAGCTTAAAGAAACTGACTGGAGCTTTCTAACTAACAATAACGACATAAATACATCTTCGGAGTGTTTCACAACCACTTACCTTAAGGCAGTGCAAGACTGCATACCATCGAAAATATGGCGTCCAGGCCATAATGATAAGCCCAAATGGTGGAATACAGATATTTCAGACTGTCTGCTTGCTAAAAAATTGGCTAATGATAGATTAAAATCCTCACAAAATGACGAAGAACTGGTGAAATTTGTAGAGCTACGACGCAAAGCCAAAAAGTTAATTAAGCAAAGTAAAAAGACCCTGGAGTTACATGTTGCGAATCAAAGTAAAACAAACCCGAAAGAATTCTATAGTTATATCAGAAAGAAAAAAGTAGTTACTTCAACTGTTGGACCGTTAGTCGATGAAAATGGAGAATACACCAAAGACGAAGAAGAAATGAGTAATGCCCTCAATACCTTCTTTGCATCAGTTTTTACAACCGAAGACCTCAGTGATATCCCTACACCATCGCCGATTCAGATTGATAATTCAGATGTTCTAAGCAATATCACCGTTACAGAGAGAGAAGTATTGAATTGTTTAGATAAACTCAAGGTAAATAAAACGCCTGGACCTGATACAATCTCACCTAGAGTTCTAAAGGAAGCTAAGGATGAGCTCTCCAAACCACTGACATTGCTATTCAATGAATCCTTGCAGTCTGGGACTATGCCTGATCAGTGGAAGCTAGCCAACGTAACACCGATATTAAAAAAAGGCAGCAAATCCCTACCCAGTAATTATCGTCCAATTAGCTTAACCTCAATTGTATGTAAAATGCTAGAAACGGTGTGACGCACCCAGTGCGTGGCAACGTAACCTGATTGTACTCCTTGGTACTCCACTGTACCGCCACGGTACCGCGCTGTACCGTGCTGGCTGCTTATATTGAGTGTGACAACGTATAACTATGTTCTTTGTATCTCTGCAAAGGTCTCGTCATTTGCTAACCAGTGGTGGGTTTTGTTTTAAGCCATGTCGAGACCTTCCATTTAATATGTAGTATCAATAGAGAAGTTGATAGATAAGACAGTGGGAATTCAGAGAGAGAGAGTGAGTTAGACTTCAGAGCGAGAGGGTAGCAATGCGCCTCGCTGCCGGGGGGGTGGTTGCCAGACGTATGGACCGGTTGGCAGCCCTGCGCTTATAGCTAGGTGCGACAGGGTTGGTAGTCCATTGCCGCCTGCATATGCTGCCTGGGCTGCCCATGTTGTCGTACTGCACATTGCTTGGAGGCTCGCTGTGTGTTCCATGATCAGGTTGCCTAGAACCTTTGAGATTCTAACATCCCTTGCCCTCTCTCCCAATTTCTCACGGTTGCACTCTTTCTCTCTGACGACATTACTCTCATTTCATTCTTCTCTCTATTTAAATGCATAACCTTCCCTTGAGGTCCTAAAGGAGTTTCAGCACTCACCTCTCGTATTACTCTTAGGACAAGCATATATTTACATGTATTAGATTTAAGGGGTTAATGTGAACAGCGATCTTCTTGATGAGGATAGTTGGTGAACGTTCTACATGTTCACGAGTTATATGCCCAGCTCATCATCCAATTTGTGACTAGACTAGTGCCATGTGTAAGAGCCCGACCATGCCCAGGAGTTGTCTGTAGAGGGGCGAGGACTTAGCCTTGATTTGCCTACCGAGCCAGGAGCGAGTGCAGTACCAGAGACTACAGCTCGCTCGTAGTGCCGGTATAGTAGAGTAACGTAATTTATCTGTCCTTGTGTTCTCTACAGTCTTTTCCTGGGTTCTCGCTTTCGGTGCTGGGACTCGTTGTTCCTGTGACTTGGCCTGCTAGCTAGAACACATGGGGATGATGAGTGGGATATATCTTTATTTTACTATGCATTGCAGCTCTCTTTAAGTATATGTATGTAACACTTTACAATACACATTACTCACACACAAGACAACACTATTAATACTTTCATGTATCAATTAACTACACTGTCGTTTTGCTGCTGTGTCCGGAGTTCTATTGTGTAGGGCGCATACGGACTCAGAGGGGAGACAGAGTGAGAGAAGCGAAGTAGCCTATGCGGTAGTAGGCTACCGGCGCAGTACTGTTGCCTGCAACCTTTTAGTTATTCCAAGTATAGATTCATTATTACAATAAGTGACTACTGTTTATGTTCCTTCCATGTGTATTATTAGGTATCTACTGGATCATGAACATCTTGTATGCTACATGCTAGTGCATGTTAGTAGGGGACAGTTATTCTAGTGCACGCGCTTTCAAGTAGGCGTGTACATTTGTCATTTAGCATTTCACTGTCATACCTTTAGCCTGCTTCTATTCTACATTATTAGAGGCTTAATATTAACGTAGTTTCTTGAGTATTGCATTTCTTTAGTAATAACGTAACCTATAAATGTCTGAGGGAGTTTAGCCTCATAGCCTACCCCTGTTGTACACTTTCGCCGAGTTAAGGTACCTCGTTACCATAGACGATAACTCTGTAGGGCGTTGGTGCTTTTGTTGTCTGGAGCATATAGTATTTGGGACTGGAATCGAGCGTGTCGTTGTCACATAAGCCATTTCTGTCCTACGATCAAGAATCCCGAATATGTATTGCCGATCCAGCCGTAACAAAATGGCGACCTTGCACAAGATTCAGTAGTATCCTATCACATGTTTTTTGGAGAACTATTCTATGCTACCTAGTAGAGCTGGCTAGAATTTTCTTGCATATTGGAGGAATTTTTATTGTGTCATTATTGTATTGGTGGACTTGCAGATTGTTTCGTTAGGGGTGTCTAGAGTAGAGTCATTCAAGCATCTTTAACATTTTGTGAGTCGAGACTGCAATTAGTAATAAGCACTTCTTTTTTTTTATGAACAGCAATTGTATAACCAGCACTATGTCTAATGACTCATCATTTACGGGGGAGGATAACACGGTACAGCCTAGTGACCAGCAAGTACAACAGATATTTAGGGAGGGGAGTGTTATAAGTGGAGAGAGGGATGCCCGGGCATTTTTGCAGACACCTTTGACCGAACAGCGCCTGCAGGCTATTGATTGTTATGGTCTTCGCTGTTTAGCCACGGTTTTGGGGCGGGACTGTCCTGACAGTTGGCCCAAGAAGAATTTGGTGGCATGTTTGTTGGGTGATGGCGATGGGGCGGTGGGTGGAGTGGGGTCTTGGGGGGTTCCCTCCAAGCCTCCATTCCACTCTACCCCTGAGCTGGGCCCTCAGCCAGCGAGTCTTAGCACGATGCAGCAGGAGGGTTCTCAAGGGCAAGCTGGCTTACCCGTAAACACGTCTCGGTGTGGATCCCCCATTTTGTGCTCTCCCCCCCCAGGCCTGTCTCCTGAGATGGTATTTCAGCTAGAACTAGCTAAGTTTAAGCTGCAGGAGACTCAGATACAACAGGCTAGTATAGAACGCATAGAGGTTGCTAGAATCCAAGCCAATCAGGATGCAACCAGGTACCAGGCTGAAATGGATGTCGAGAAGTCTAGAGTAGAGACCACGGGGCGTCATCTCGGTGGTGGGCACCGGGTTACAGACTCACTTTCGCATTTAATTAAGTTAGTACCCGCATTTGATGAGACAGCAGTGACTGAGTTTTTTGCTCGTTTCGAAAAGAAGTGTCGTGAGTATGACTGGCCGGAGGTTAAATGGGCAGCATTAGTTTCATCACGTCTAGTGGGTAAGGGGTTGAAAGCCTACGATGCACTGTCACTGGACGAGAGTGTAGTGTATGGACTGGTGAAGGAGGCTGTGCTCCGGGCCTACGAACTGCAACCCGAAACTTATAGATTGAAGTTCCGTGGCGTGAATAAGAAGAGCGACGTCAGTTTTATGGAGCACGCACGGGACTTAACAGATGCAGGTAATAACTGGTTTCGGTCCGAGCACGCAGAGTCGGCTGAGGAAATTAAGCAACTTTTCTATCTGGAACGGTTTTACAAATGTACTGGAACCGATCTAACGCTGAACATTAAGGAAAAATGTCCCAAGACAGTAGAGGAGGCTGCCAAGATGGCAGACCTCAGATTATCATTGATTCGTGGTTGCGGTGCCGCTCAGAGGGCTGAGTCAGGGCAGAAGGGGCGCTATACCCCACCCACCAGAGTTTTCGATAATAACAAATCCTATGACACACATAACCACACTAAATGCATTGCACCAAATAACACCTACAAACACAAGCCTCTCCCGTTTACTAAAGGTCAGGCCCCTTCTTCGCCCGCACAAGGGAAGAAGCCCATTGGGGATGTGAAATGTTACAAATGTCAGAAGCTAGGCCATTATTCACGTGAGTGCCCTAGTAACACTCCCGCTAAGCCGGTGTCATTGGTTCACAGTATCGGTGTGTCTCTGAAGGCTGCAGCAACTGCCCGGGGTAGGTTGTCAGCAGCTGAGGCACACGCGGTAAAGAAGCGTTCGGAAGGCTCGACACCTGTCCGGGACACTTTCTGTAGCCATCGGGGGCATGGGTTTGTGAGCTGGGGGAGTGAACTACGGAGGGTTGACTTGCTGAGGGATACGGGGGCTTCGCAAACTTTGTTGAGGAACTTCACAGGGAAACCGATAAATGCGGCCAGAGTTGTTGTGGTGCAGGGTATAAATGCTACGAGGTCATACCCACTTGTGAGGTTGGAGTTGAGAGTGGGAGAGGTGTGCAGGGAGCTGGATGTAGGGATCGTTGAGTGTTTGCCAGTTGAGGGCGTCGACCTTCTTCTCGGCAACGACTTTGCGGTGCCCACTTCCGGGACTCCACCCTTAGTCGTTGCCGAGAGGGCGGCCGACGTGGATGGTGAGAATCGGGAATGGGTTGGGAGGTGCCAACAGGATGAGATGGCCTGTCTGGTAACCCGATCTCGCTCTGCGGCTCCTGCACAGCCTAGCACTCAACCTCGGGGACAGTGGAGGAAGGATCAGGAGAAGGTTGCTAAGGGCAGGAAAAGGGACATTGATTCTGCTGCACTTCTCGGTGATTCGGTACTTGGACCTATAATAAACACGGGAGTTGACTCTGGCCCAGATATGGGGTGTAACAAGGCAGAGTTGGGTAAGACTTCGCGTGAGGCAAGAGCTGTAGCGAGAGCCACTAAGGCAGTAGAGCCTACTAGCCAGGGTAATGTCTTATTACAAAACCATCTTGATGCATTGACGCCCAGGGACATTAGTGAGCAGCAGCTGCAAGACGCTAGCCTAGCTCGTTATAGCAATGGTGCCATAGAGTTGGAGGAAGATGGGGATGCGAAGCCGGGAGATTTCTTTAGGCTCAACAGGATATTGTACCGCAGATTTCTAGACCCCAAATCGAAGTGGGAGGGCGGTGCGAGGGTAGTAGACCAGGTGGTTGTTCCAAATAAGTATAGAGAGTCCTTATTGTGTCTGGCGCATGATGTGCCGGTGGCGGGTCATTTGGGGGTAACAAAAACATTGGCGGCATTGGGCAGGTTTTCCTGGTGGCCTGGGGTCAAGGCTGATGTCTGTGCATGGGTGGCTGGGTGTGCGACCTGCCAGACAACGGGGAAGCCTAACCAGACAATCCCGAAGGCATCTTTGTTTCCCATACCTGTCACCGGGCCTCCGTTCAGCAAAGTTGTAGTAGATTTGGTTGGCCCTTTCCCGCCTACTAGTAGTGGTAATAAATTCCTGTTGACAATCATGGATGTGGCTACGAGATACCCGGACGCATACCCCATGAGAAACGGCTCGGCAAAGGCAGTTGTTAAAAACTTATTATTGTTCTGTTCCCGTTATGGATTTCCACGTGAGGTGCAGTCAGACCAGGGGAGCAATTTTACATCCAAATTGTTCAAGCAAACCCTTCAGTTGCACGGTATATGTTCTGTAGTGTCGTCAGCCTACCATCCCGAGAGTCAGGGAGTCTTGGAGCGGTGGCACTCGACCCTGAAGAGTATGCTACGCTGTTACTGTGCAGAACATGACACTGATTGGGATTTGGGTCTGCCGTATGTTCTGTTCGCTGCACGTGAAGTCCCAGGAGAGAGCCTGGGGTTCAGTCCAAATCAACTAGTCTTTGGCCATAATGTGAGAGGACCTTTAAGTATGGTGAAAGAGATCTGGGAGGGCGAAGAGAAGCCGGGGTCTGTACTTAAATATATCCTTGAGAGCCGGGAGAGACTTATAGGTTGCATGGCAGCGGCAGGTAATAACTTGGTTAATGCACAGGCGGTCATGAAGCACCAGTATGACGCCAAGGTGAAGCTTCGGGAGTTTTCGGTGGGTCAGGAGGTAATGTTGCTTTTACCTTTGCCTGGACACCCCCTTTCTGCCAAGTTTATTGGGCCGTATGTGGTGGCTAAGAAACTGTCCGACCTTGATTATCTCGTTGCAACACCTGACCGTAAAAAAAAACATCAGTTATGTCATGTTAACCTCATGAAAGAGTATGTGAGACGCCCCTCAGAGCCTCTCACTGTCCCTGTGCTGGCCTGCAGCGGCCAGGGTGGAGAAGGAGGTGGGGACAGTCATGCTGCTGAGGAGGATAGCTGGGACTGTGTCATTTCCGCGGAACAGTGGGCGGGGAATACTGAACAAGAGGCTAGGCAAGCTGTAAGTCACCTGCCTGAGCACCAGGGTGCTGCTGTCCTAGGCCTGTTCAGGTCATACCCCTCTGTTTTCGCCGAACACCCAGGTCTCACTACTCAGGTAACGCACGACGTGGACGTCGGTGATAATGTGCCCTTCAAGTCAGTGCCCTACCGTGTGCCCCCGGTAAAGTTGCCAGCTTTACGGGAGGAGTTAAAGTACATGGTTGAGAGAGGGATGATCACTGAAGGTTATGTGAAGTGGACATCACCCGTCACGTTGCAGCCAAAACCTGACGGCAAGGTGCGGTTCTGCATAGATTTTCGTAGGCTAAATGGCTTGACCACTACCAACCCTTACCCTTTGCCTCGAGTTGACGACAGCGTGGACAAGATAGGGAATGCAAAGTACCTTACTAAAATTGATCTTGTAAAAGGCTACTGGCAAGTACCCCTGTCGGACCGAGCTAAGCAAGTTTGTGGTTTTGTGGTAGATGGCAAGACCTACCAATGTAACGTAATGCCTTATGGGCTTAAGAACGCACCTGCCACGTTTCAGAACCTGATGAACGATATTTGTGACGAAATCCATAACTGCACGGTCTACCTTGATGACGTGATAGTGTATGATGACAATTTTGAAAATCACCTAAGGCACTTAGAGACCCTGTTTGGGAAGTTGCACGATGCTGGGCTGGTGGTGAACCTGAGGAAGTGCGAGTTTGTAAAGGCTACTGTGCAGTATCTTGGCTTCGTGGTCGGGTTAGGCCGGGTGTGCCCCCCCCTGAGCAAGATACAGGCTATCAATATGTTTCCCAGGCCCACCACTAAGCGCCAGGTCATGCGGTTCCTAGGTATGATAGGCTATTATAGGCGCTTCATCCGGGGATACTCTACTGTCTTAGCACCGTTAACTGATCTACTGTCGAAGTCAGTGAAGTTCTGTTGGGCTTCGGAGTGTCAGAGGGCTTTCGACCTAGTCAAGCACCTGCTGTGTACACATCCGATTTTGAGAGCCCCAGACTTTTCCAGGAGTTTTCAGCTGGCGACTGATGCCAGCGGTGTGGGTGCCGGGGCAGTGTTACTGCAGACTGATTCCGA
The DNA here is from genome assembly GCA_037953745.1 of Lithodes maja. Classification (NCBI taxonomy): domain Eukaryota; kingdom Metazoa; phylum Arthropoda; class Malacostraca; order Decapoda; family Lithodidae; genus Lithodes; species Lithodes maja. The sequence goes on from JBAKBP010002932.1 coordinate 44,802, forward strand.
GGGCTTGGAACACCCAGTGAGCTTCTTTTCTCGCAAGTTTAATTCGGCACAAAGGAATTACTCGACTATAGAGAAGGAGCTTCTTGCTATCGTTTTGTCGCTCAAACATTTCGAAGTTTATGTTCCAGCCTACGGCCCGGTAGTGACGATTTATACGGACCATCATCCCTTGAAATTCCTAAATCAGTTTCACAATCGGAATATGCGGTTGACCAGGTGGTCCCTAATGCTCCAAGAGTATAATCTCAACATTCAGCATATTTGCCGGGAGTGAGAACGTGATAGCAGATTGTCTATCAAGGGTTGATGATCCAGGATAGTCGTGCACGGTGTGTGGGTTGAGCAGGAGTAAAATTAGGCTATCATAACGCCGTCCAAAAAGATTATAAAACAATAAAATAAACGAGAAAATTTGTTTTAGTTTTGTAAGTCTTTATTGTTGTAGCATGATGCATGCGATATGTGTGTTTATGTATAATTCACACTTCAGTTGTTGTGCACCTTTTGCAATTAGTGGCAGCTAAGGGTAGCAGGTCGGTTGGTTGCCTGTCAGATTTTGATAATGCTTCTAAGGTCGATTATCTAAAATCTTGGGGGGGCTGTGACGCACCCAGTGCGTAGCAACGTAACCTGATTGTACTCCTTGGTACTCCACTGTACCGTCACGGACCGTGTACCATGCTGGCTGCTTATATTGAGTGTGACAAACGTATAACTATGTTCTTTGTATCTCTGCAAAGGTCTCGTCATTTGCTAACCAGTGGTGGGTTTTGTTTTAAGCCATGTCGAGACCTTCCATTTAATATGTAGTATCAATAGAGAAGTTGATAGATGAGATGATAGGAATTCAGAGAGAGAGAGTGAGTTAGACTTCAGAGCGAGAGGGTAGCGGTGCGCCACGCTGCCGGGGGGGTGGTTGCCAGACGTATGGACCGGTTGGCAGCCCTGCGCTTATAGCTAGGTGCGACAGGGTTGGTAGTACATTGCCGCCTGCCTATGCTGTCTGGGCTGCCCATGTTGTCGTACAGCACATTGCCTGGAGGCTCGCTGTGTGCTCTATGACCAGGTTGCCTAGAACCTTTGAGATTCTAACATCCCTTGCCCTCTCTCCCAATTTCTCACGGTTGCACTCTTTCTCTCTGACGACATTACTCTCATTTCATTCTTCTCTCTATTTAAATGCATACCCTTCCCTTGAGGTCCTAAAGGAGTTTCAGCACTCACCTCTCGTATTACTCTTAGGACAAGCATATTTACATGTATTAGATTTAAGGGGTTAATGTGAACAGCGATCTTCTTGATGAGGATAGTTGGTGAACGTTCTACATGTTCACGAGTTATATGCCCAGCTCATCATCCAATTTGTGACTAGACTAGTGCCATGTGTAAGAGCCCGACCATGCCCAGGAGTTGTCTGTAGAGGGGCGAGGACTTAGCCTTGATTTGCCTACCGAGCCAGGAGCGAGTGCAGTACCAGAGACTACAGCTCGCTCGTAGTGCCGGTATAGTAGAGTAACGTAATTTATCTGTCCTTGTGTTCTCTGCAGTCTTTTCCTGGGTTCTCGCTTTCGGTGCTGGGACTCGTTGTTCCTGTGACTTGGCCTGCTAGCTAGAACACATGGGGATGATGAGTGGGTTATATCTTTATTTTACTATGCATTGCAGCTCTCTTTAAGTTTATGTATGTAACACTTTACAATACACATACTCACACACAAGACACACTATTAATACTTTCATGTATCAATTAACTGCACTGTCGTTTTGCTGCTGTGTCCGGAGTTCCGTTGCGTAGGGCGCATACGGACTCAGAGGGGAGACAGAGTGAGAGAAGCGAAGTAGCCTATGCGGTAGTAGGCTACCGGCGCAGTACTGTTGCCTGCAACCTTTTAGTTATTCCAAGTATAGATTCATTATTACAATAAGTGACTACTATTTATGTCCTTCCATGTGTATTATTAGGTATCTACTGGATCATGAACATCTTGTATGCTACATGCTAGTGCATGTTAGTAGGGGACAGTTATTCTAGGGCACGCGCTTTCAAGTAGGCGTGTACATTTGTCATTTAGCATTTCACTGTCATACCTTTAGCCTGCTTCTATTCTACATTATTAGAGGCTTAATATTAAACGTAGTTTCTTGAGTATTGCATTTCTTTAGTAATAACGTACCTATAAATGTCTGAGGGAGTTTAGCCTCATAGCCTACCCCTGTTGTACACTTTCGCCGAGTTAAGGTACCTCGTTACCATAGACGATAACTCTGTAGGGCGTTGGTGCTTTTGTTGTCTGGAGCATATAGTATTTGGGACTGGAATCGAGCGTGTCGTTGTCACATAAGCCATTTCTGTCCTACGATCAAGAATCCCGAATATGTATTGCCGATCCAGCCGTAACAATAACTACATATAAATTTAACCTATTGTGTTGGGAGGGTTATAATTTTGAAAAAAAATGTTTTGTTGAAGAACTGTGCCAGATATTTTACTGCCGCTGGGTGATGGGAAGTGGAGATATAGCATGGGTTCTAACCATCAGATTTTTGTGAGCCTTGGGGCCTCTGAGAAAAATCTTGGGGGGGGGTGTGACGTTGACCACTCCGTTAGAACCGCATGGCTTGTCCTACAGTGACTCACTAGGATCGCCAGGGCAGTGGATGGGGCTACAGTTTATGTATTAGAGTGTGCTTTATTTCATATGAAAGCTTGTGTCATGGGCAGTCCAGAAAGGCTCTTTGTTTTCGCCCATGTCAAGGCTTTATATATTTAATTGTAAAGTATATGTTTTATCATTAACTAGTAATGATGGGATCTGGGAGAGAGAGAGAGAGTAGAACAGAGTGGAGAGGGGGCGCGCAGTGTTTTTTGTCCCGCTCGATGACGTCACGGCTGGCTGCCTCGCGGGGGTTGGTGGAGAGAGGCCCTTACCATGCTGCAAGCTCTTGTTAGTGGTTAGATGACTTGTAACCGCTGTTTTCCCACGCGGCTCGAGCTAGTGCGAGTATATATACAGTTCCTCGCCACTCTCTCCCTCAGATCTGGTTTCTAGAACGCACCCATCTTTTTTCCCTTGCTATCTATCCCCGCTCCGTACCTGAGAATCTTTTCCTCTGCCTATCTCTCTCATTTTCCATATCTTTCACCACCTTTTATTAATATTATACCCCCTCTGGTTAACTCTGCAAAATCAGCTTCATGCTGGCCAGTGTATTGTGCGATAAGGTCTGATATAACCTATGTATGTTAGTTGTTAAGATAAGTGGATCACGAAGCATTGGTTGGCATTTATATTGTTTAAGTACCGCGTCCTATAATTATTAGTGTTCTGCTGGATTAGATAATGCTAGACTAGGAGTCTGATATTTATAAGGTATTGTTTCCTATGAGTGCTGGCTTTAGTTAAAAGCGGCACGACATACCTGAGAACTGGAGTTGATTGAGTAAATTCTAGTCTGTGTGCCATTGAGAGTAGAGCATGCACGAATGAGTTTTTTTTTGCCTATACCATTCTGCACTGTTCTAGTCTCGATTGTTTGTCTTTGAGGTACGCCAGGAGAACGCTTAATACTTCGGTATTAAGGTTTCTCAAGAGAGCTACCCTTCATTATAACGTAATATTTGACGCACAGACTTGAGATTTGCACTAGGCTATGCGGCATGCCATGCGCCACCAGTATCTCGTATCATTGACTCTAGCTAGACTTTATCAGTCACAGTAGACATTAAGTATATTAATCCAATTACTCTTTTTATGCATACCCAATTATTATTACACAAGCATTTCGCAGCCTAGTTTGATGTATGGACACACAAACGACTTAGGGCTCTTTTTGTTGATAGGAATACTGCATTGTCGTGGCGATTATTATATTGTTGGTAGTGTTTAGGATATTCTTGGCTCCGACGGCATTATATATTCTGCCTTTTTGTGTGCATAGCCTGCACGAGCATTGTTCCGCTGCCTGCCTTTTTGGGTTCCATTTCCGATACGAGCATCTTTATAGCATCTAACATTTAAAGAAGATTCCTTGTTAGTGTTGAAGGACTTTAGTGCACTTTCTTTCATGCAGGAGTGCCTGACATTTATTGATTAAAGTAACGTAAGCTGTAACTTCTCTTACCACATTACTTTGCATACCATAACCAAGCACCTTCGGTTATAGGTAGTAATAGGCTGTTTTCACATAACATTAAGCCTAGAGTAGACGCACATTTATTGAGAGTTTGATAGCCTATTATTGCATATAGAACTCTGTAGAGTATTTGTGTTCTTTGTTCACTGGGGATATACATCAGAGGTTGGAGCTAGCGCTTTCCGTTGTAACATTTATGCCATTACTAGTCCAATGAATAAGAGCCCTGATATATTTGAACCCCAGTCGTAACAATAGCTAAACACACACACACACACACACACACACACAAAAGAAAACAAATATCCCCTTTCGAGATGCATCTTTACATTTTCTCTTAAATTACAGGCTCGTTTTCTGCTCGTCAGGAAAACATTGACACCTAAATGACACGAAAGGTCTTATAATAAGGTGTTGATTTTCGGTGTGAGTATCCCGGGTTCGAATCCACGGACTGCCACATGTGTTTGTAAATTTCATTAATCGATTTTAGGAGTATAGTTGGTTGTTGGAAGGAACATAATAATAGACAAAGAAATGAGGTAAATGGTGTTAAAATCGCCAAACTAATTGGCGAACGTATTAAAATCTCAAAACTATTGAGGCTAAACATGAGAGAGAAGGGGGTCCAGAAAAAAACACCCCTTAACCCCTTGAGGATTATGGCTATCATCATTTTACTGCATTTAGTAAGGATCTCGAGCAATCAAAAGGGTAAAGCTTGATCTCAATTAAGGGGAGAATATTTTAGTTTTATAAATTATATAAAGCTATAATACATGAAATTTGTGCATTTTTCGGTAGAAAATTGCCATGGCCGAAAACCGGTTCCTCCTAAATTGCAGGCTCTCTATCGTTAGCCAGGACAAAATTGACGTCTAAATGGTACGAAAGGGCGTAAAATTAACAAAGAAATGGGGCGAAAGGTTTTAAAATAGCAAAACCAAAGGGGTAAACGTCATAAAATATCTAAACTAATGGGGATAAACATGAGGGAGAAGGGGGTTCAGTAAAAACCACCCCCTTGGGCCTTCAACCCCCACAGATCCTTTTTAATTTTTACGAAGTTGCCTAATGACAGGAAAATACGATGAATAAATGCCTCTTCAACACTAATAGGGTTAACATTTTGTCCTTGGTAAACCCTTATAATATACGATGACGCATTTCTTTTCAGTGTTCTGGCTATTTTCAGACGATTGTATTCATATTAGGAGGGTATATGGAAGTGAGAGGGTTAATTGGGTCAGTCTTTACCCTTTAAACTCCTACGGATTCTTCCTAAGCTGCATAAAATCGTCTAATGATAGCCAGAATAAACTGCCAAAATGGGTCATAATCCTCAATGGGTTAAGACTATAATACCCTAAGGCCATTTCACTCGCCTCCCAGCCTTGGTACGACCGAGACAAAACATGTTCCAACCAGGTAATATTTTGGGTACGACCGTGACAAAACATATTCCAACCAGGTAATATTTCGGGTACGACCGTGACAAAACTTATGACAGCCAGCGTAATATTTTGGGTACGACAGTGACAAAATGTATTCTAACCAGCAAAACATTGTGGGTACGACCGTGACAAAACTTATTCCAAACAGCATAACAATTCGGGTACGACCGTGACAAAACGTATGACAGCCGGCGTAACATTTCAGGTACGACCGTGACAAAACTTATTCCAGCCAAAGTAAAAATTCGGATACGACCGTGACAAAATGGTTTTTAATTAGTGTAACATTTCGGGTACGACCGTGACAAAACGTATTCCAGTCAGCGCAACATTACGGGTACGACCGTGACAAAACTTATTCCAGCCAAAGTAACAATTCGGATACGACCGACCGTGACTAAACGTAATCCAACCAGTGTAACATTTCGGGTACGACCGTGACAAAACATATTCCAACCAGCTCAACATTTCAGGTACGACCGTGACAAAATGTATTTCAACCAGCGTAACATTTCGGGTATGACCGTGACAAAACTTATTCCTATCAGTACAACATTTCGGGTACGACCGCGACAAAGCGTATTCTAACCAGCGTAGTAATTCGTACCTCCATCAGAACAGGGCCCTAGTCTGTCGAAGTCCTCCTTGATGAGAGTCAGGACCCCTTTCTCTGGTTCCAGCTGGGTGAATGGAAGGTAATGCTCGGACAGTCCACACATTACCTGGTCTGGAAAATAGGAACAGTCAAAACCCATAGTTATTTTATATTTAACCCTCTGAGGATTGGTGACTCACACACTTATATATTTTTGGTTATTTTTTTTAGATTATTTTATTCAGAATAGGATTATTATTAACATTATTATTAATTTTTTCTATTAACCTCTTCACTAATATCACGTAATTTTCATCATATTCATGTTACCATTAGACGATTTCCTTTAGTTTATAATCTACCTCTATGACTCAAATAGGTAAATACGAACTCAATAACAGGTCCTTCTGAAACTGCATAAAATCGTATGAATTTAGCCAAAATTAAAGGTAAAAAGACGTCATGGTGCTGAAGGGGTTAAGAGACAATGAATAAAGAAAGGTTCAAAAGAACTTACATGTTGTGATGGTTTTGATGGTAACCCCCGTACATCGGTCCCCCGTGAAGCACAACATCCAACATTCACCTGTGTGGGGGGGATGACATGTTGTGATGGTTTTGATAGTAACCCCCGTACATCGGTCCCCCGTGAAGCACAACATCCAACATTCACCTGTGTGGGGGGGATGACATGTTGTGATGGTTTTGATGGTAACCCCCGTACATCGGTCCCCCGTGAAGCACAACATCCAACATTCACCTGTGTGGGGGGGATGACATGGTTGTGATGGTTTTGATGGTACCCCCATACATCGGTCCCCCGTGAAAGCACAACATCCAACCATTCACCTGTGTGGGGGGGATGACATGTTGTGATGGTTTTGATGGTAACCCCCGTACATCGGTCCCCCGTGAAGCACAACATCCAACATTCACCTGTGTGGGGGGGATGACATGTTTTGATGGTAACCCCCGTACATCGGTCCCCCGTGAAGCACAACATCCAACATTCACCTGTGTGGGGGGGATGACATGTTGTGATGGTTTTGATGGTAACCCCCGTACATCGGTCCCCCGTGAAGCACAACATCCAACATTCACCTGTGTGGGGGGGATGACATTAATATTATTAACACCTTCTGTACCGGTGACGTCTTTTGTATTCCATTCACCTGTGTGGGGGGGATGACATTAATATTATTAACACCTTCTGTACCGGTGACGTCTTTTGTATTCCATTCACCTGTGTGGGAGGGATGACATTAATATTATTAACACCTTCTGTACCGGTGACGTCTTTTGTATTCCATTCACCTGTGTGGGAGGGATGACATTAATATTATTAACACCTTCTGTACCGGTGACGTCTTTTGTATTCCATTCACCTGTGTGGGGGGGGATGACATTAATATTATTAACACCTTCTGTACCGGTGACGTCTTTTGTATTCCATTCACCTGTGTGGGGGGGATGACATTAATATTATTAACACCTTCTGTACCGGTGACGTCTTTTGTATTCCATTCACCTGTGTGGGAGGGATGACATTAATATTATTAACACCTTCTGTACCGGTGACGTCTTTTGTATTCCATTCACCTGTGTGGGGGGGATGACATTAATATTATTAACACCTTCTGTACCGGTGACGTCTTTTGTATTCCATTCACCTGTGTGGGGGGGATGACATTAATATTATTAACACCTTCTGTACCGGTGACGTCTTTTGTATTCCATTCACCTGTGTGGGGGGGATGACATTAATATTATTAACACCTTCTGTACCGGTGATGTCTTTTGTATTCCATTCACCTGTGTGGGGGGGATGACATTAATATTATTAACACCTTCTGTACCGGTGACGTCTTTTGTATTCCATTCACCTGTGTGGGAGGGATGACATTAATATTATTAACACCTTCTGTACCGGTGACGTCTTTTGTATTCCATTCACCTGTGTGGGGGGGGATGACATTAATATTATTAACACCTTCTGTACCGGTGACGTCTTTTGTATTCCATTCACCTGTGTGGGGGGGATGACATTAATATTATTAACACCTTCTGTACTGGTGACGTCTTTTGTATTCCATTCACCTGTGTGGGGGGGATGACATTAATATTATTAACACCTTCTGTACCGGTGACGTCTTTTGTATTCCATTCACCTGTGTGGGGGGGATGACATAAATATTATTAACACCTTCTGTACCGGTGACGTCTTTTGTATTCCATTCACCTGTGTGGGGGGGATGACATTAATATTATTAACACCTTCTGTACCGGTGACGTCTTTTGTATTCCATTCAGATTTTATGACGTTCGGTCCATTAGTTTGGCTATTTAAGGGGGGATGGGCCGGTTTTCTGGACCGCTTTCTCTCTCATGTTTAGCCCCATTAGTTTTCAGATGTTGAGATGCTTGCCCCATTAGTTAGTCGATTTTAAGACCTTTCGCCCCATTTCTTCGTCAATATTTAGACCGTTAGTGTTATTTAGGTGCCGATTTTTTCCCCTGGCGAACGATAGTGAGCCGAAAAATGTACAAATTAATCTAGAAGGGGGATCTAATGGATTTTTTTTTTAAATTTAATGGAGGTCTAGGGAGGAAACTAGAAACATAATGAATACATGCAAAAATTGCCCAAAAAGTGAACCATCCCCCCTTAACCCCTTCAGCACCAGGACGCCTTTTTACCGTTGACTCTGCCTAAAATTAGATTTGATGCAGTTTAACCCTCGTCTAGCGGGGGGTTTTGGGCATATTCAGGCCCTCCTGAATGATCAATCAAGTATCTGCATGAAAAGAAATGTATTCATCAAAAAAACTAGGCGCTACAAGCTTCAAAATGAGACCAGAACGAGCTACGTAGCACTCGTCGTTTTGATGCAGTGGTACCACCAACATGGGAGTTTAGCGTATAGCGGCATATTTTTTCCAGCTACACTCACTACTGGCTATACTGCCGGCCTCTCGAGAACAGAGGGAGCGTGAGTCAGTGGGCGGCGGTAAGCCCTGGGTGTCGGCCGTGTGGCCTGCTGCTCTCCCGGCCATTTGCACTCGATTTTAACCCTTTAAAAACCTTAATAATGCTCCTAACTTGCTGCTTTTTAGATACAGACTTAAGTCGGGCCCCGCTCTTTAAGTGTTAAGAAGGACCTATGTTACTAAGAGGGTTTATTGAGATCGTATTTACCCATTTGAGTCGTATAGGTAGATTACAAACTAAAGCAAATAGTCTAATGGTAACCAGAATATGATGAAAATGACGTAATGCTGGTGAAGGGGTTTAAGACCTTTCGCCCTATTTCTTTTTCAATATTAAGAATTTGTATGTCATTTAGGTGTCGATTTATTCATGGCGAGCGATAGCGAGCCACGGAAGGGCTCTTGAACGCCCATAAAAAAGCATATAACAGGTACCCGGAAGGGCTCTTGAACGCCCAGTGGTTGAAAGCCTGTGAGCTTCTTGTGCGAGGCGTCGGTCCGACGCATGTATAAACAACAGCCGGCTGGACCGACGCCCCGCATCTCCGGCCACAAGAAGGAGAGCGTCGCTTGTTCGTGTGTGCCTGTATGTTGTTGTTAAGTATCGAAAAGCAGTGTAAAGTGGCTGTTTTTGCCATAAAGTTATCTCCAATGAAATCATCATCACAAATCAACCAGTTAACTTAGAGAGCTCTACTTAACGCCATTCTACAGGTAAATAACACAGCTACGCTTGGGGATGAGTGGGAATGCGGGAAGCAGTCAGATTAACAAATATACGGCAGCCTAGCCTAGATGTTTTTCGACCAAAACACCCGGGTTTCGGGGAATATATATATAATACATAGCCGGGCTGGAGGGTTAAGAGAAACCAGACTTCGGCTGGTCTTAATAAATAAAGGTCAATGTTTGTCTGTTTCTCAGTTACCCGACCTTTGTACCTCTGTTACTAAACTCCTCCCACAGTTTTGGTGCCAGGTGGGAGTGTGGGGCACCGTTGGAAAGCCCAGGCTTTGGAGATGGTTTTAGGTGAGTTTAGTGGAAATCAGAGACACTTTTGTTTAATAAATTTTTCGGCAGAACTTATGTAGTATATGAGAGCGAAAAAATACGAAAAAATGGCCGTTTGGGGCAGAAGGAGGCCTCCGATCGAAAAGGTGTATGGAACGAAAGTTGTTCGCAGCTCCCCAAAATGGGGGTACGGATGAGGTCAGATCCAAAATCGGAGGTCATTTAGCGGCCGACATCGAGGTCGCCGTTTAATGAGGCACAGGGAGGTCGAGGCCGGTGATTATGGTAGTAGTAGTATTGTGATGATTGTGGTAGTAGTGATTGATGGTGATTATGGTAGTAGAATTTAAACCCGGGCAACGCCGGGTACCCCTCCTAGTGTACAAATATATCTTGAAGGAGGGTCTAAGGGGTGTTTTTCTAAGGTTGATGGAGGTCTAGCGAGGAAACTAAGAAATAAAGGAATAAATGTGGGCTAGAAACTATGAAATCCAAATGAACCCTAACATTACGGATATGAAGCCGAATATCGAGTGGTAAAGCCAATGACCCTAATAATGGTGATGAATGGCCGCAAAGTAGGGTGTATATCAAACCCTTGGCCAATTATCTATCAGCCGTATAATGGGATCATGCCATGTTGTGGAATTCTAGGGAAGTAAAAACCCTTATTTGGTACAGACTTATTATCGCGCTCACTTATACTCTCTTCCAGGTACAATCGGGGGTATTAAGTGTTGTCATAGATTCCAGTGGTTTACGCTTAGAAAGTGTTATTGGTATCTTTATAATTACTGGGAAAAATGCTTATCCCTCAAAGTATTAGTCAGTGTCCGAAACTTTGTGAAATATATGGCAACACTTATTAACCTCGACCGTACTTATTTATTTGTTCTTATACTTTTCTTTTGATAAGTTCCAAATCAATACCGTTTCCAAACATTCACACGCGCACCCCCACTCACTCACTCTCGCTCTCTCGCTCACTCTCACTCTCTCTCTCTCTCAAGGGAAGGGCCTGGTATGTCTCCCCCTATGACCACTCCCACCCCCACCTGTATTTGTTGTTTGATGATGTTGTCCTTGTTCCTGGCTGCTGATGCTGCTCCATTGTTGATGTTGCGACTGATACCTTCTTTCTTCTTTCTTGCTCTTCTTTCTTCTTGCTTGTTTTCCTTCTTGATTGTAGTTCTTGTTACTTCTTTCACCTTTATATTTTCTTTGCAGTTTCTTCATGTGTTGTTCCTTTGCTTTTCTCTCTTTCTCCAAAAACTCAGTTGGAATTCGGGAAGTTTAGCCTTAACGTCGGCACTTCCCGAGAGGTTTTGTTATTTTTCTTTTTGTGACGTGCTCTATTTGTCTAAAAATAAATATATCTCATTTTTCATCCCGTTTTCTGAAATCTTCTTTCTTCTCTGTCGCGCACCCATAAACAGGGAACGTGAGTTGGGTTTAGACCGTCGGTTAGTTTTCGGTTCTTACCTGATGTTCTTACCTGATGGGCTTCCCAAACCTTGACTGTAGGCTCAGCCGAGGGAAGGGGGGAAGCCTCACTTTGCTGATGGGCCAGCCCACTAGTTACAAAATTAATATTAAAATGTAAGAAAGGGCTAGAAAGTGCATCATATGCAGCATATAAGAAAAGTTGTGTGGTATAAGAAAGGTCGTGTGGCAGGAAGAAGGACAAGATACAAATAGTGATAACAGCAGTGCTAGTGGTACCTGTAAAGCATATCGCCAAGGTGACGTGCCAGGGCTCCCTTAAAAGTATCAAGGTTGGAAATAGATACCAATGTGTCCGGTAAAGAGTTCCACACAGAGATGCATGCACCTCACTGCAAAACACCTCCTTCTACATTCAAGCTCAGTTCTCACGTGTGACACTTTAAACCTGTGACCTCTAGTTGTTGTACACAAGGGAAAAGTAAATATATCTTGGGATTAATACTGCATTGATCATGAAAAATCTGCCAATACTTAATGATGTCGTGCCTCAGAAGCCTATATAGTGACAAAGTATAAGGAAATAGATAGACTAAAACCTCAGAAATCTCCAGGTCCAGATGAGTGTATGCTAGGGTATTAAAAAAATGCAAGGACGAATTAAGTTACCCATTAACTCACTTATTTAATAATTAGTTCCTGATTCATGGAAGCTTGCAAATATAATTCCGATATTTAAAAAAGGTGGTAATTCCATAGCATCAAATTACCGTCCCATTAGCCTCACATCAATTATAGGGAAATTGCTAGAATCAATTATTTACCAGAAAAATAAGAAATAACTTAGAAATGTGCAAGCTAATTAAACCCTCTCAACATGGACTTACTCCAGGACGATCCTGCCTAACAAATGTATTAAAATTTTCTCTGAGGTATATGAAGCGGTAGATAACGACAAGCCATATGATATGTAGTTTACCTAGACTTCAGTAAGGCCTTTGATAGAGTTCCACATGAAAGGCTGTTAAGGAAGATAGAAGGACACAGTATTGGGGAATTTTGGGGGATGCTACTCAAATGGATTAGGTCATGGCTGATTGGTAGGATGCAGAGAGTATCAATGGTGTAAAATCGGACTGGGGATTAGTTAAAAGATTAAATAAAAGACCTCCGTCTACGTATTGTGAAAAACCTGTTATCCTCCGGCAAATTGTGGGGTTGAGTGAGTGAAGGGGGGGACAGTTAAAAGTGGGGTCGGTTTTGGGGCCCCTTCTGTTCATTATCTACATAAATTATCTTTACTCAGTCATAAATAGTAGGATCAGCAAATTTGCTGATGATACTAAAATGGGTAGAATAACAGAGTCAGCTAGCGACAGGGAATGTCTTCAAAGGGATCTCGATCATTTGCACGAGTGGTCCATAAATTGGCAGATGAGTTTCAATGTAGACAAATGTAAGGTATTAAGGATTGGAAACCGAAATTTAGAAGCGAAATACAAACTAGACAATGTAGAATTAGGTAAATCAGAGTGTGAGAAAGATCTAGGGGTGCTCGTTAGTAATGATCTGAAACCCAGAAGACAATGTATAAATGTTAGGAACAGGGCAAATAGAGTTCTAGGATTCATATCTAGGAGTGTTAGCAACAGAACTGCTGAAGTTTTTTTAAAGCTATACTTAGCACTAGTAAGACCCCATTTAGACTATGCTGTCCAATTTTGGTGGCCTTATTACAGAATGGATATCGACCCTTTAGAGGCAGTCCAAAGAAGAATAACGAAAATGATACATAATATTAGAAACTTGTCGTATGAGGAGAGGTTGAAAGCCTTAGGCTTGCACTCACTATAAAGACGAAGATGTAGGAGAGACATGATAGAGGTATTTAAATGGATAAAAGGTATACATAAGGGCAATATAGATGAGGTATTAAGGCTAAAGAACGTCGACAAAACCCACTCAAATGGTTTCAAGTTGGATAAGTTTAGATTTAGGAAAGATATAGGAAAACACTGGTTTGGGAATAGAGTTGTTAACATGTGGAATTGACTGCCCAGAGCGGTGATTAGCTCAGGAACAGTTGAGAGCTTTAAGTGTAAGTTGGATTCCCATATGGATTATACGGGCTGGGTGTGAATGGGAGCTGCCTCGTGTGGGCCGCATGGCCTTATGCACTTTCCCGCGATCTTATGATCTTATGAGAATTATATTTCTATACAGTATATACCCCCATGTCACATGACTCGTTGCCGGCATTTGGGGGCTTCCGGGCTGGTAGGTGGAGCGGCCAAGGTTCTTGACCGCTCCCCCTATCACCTCCAACTAATTTTGTCATGTCCTTTTCTTTCTCCTCCTTTCTAGTTTTCGTTTTTCCTTCCACTTTCTCCTGGGGCAGCTAACAGAGGTCGGTCTTCCACTCTTGTGCTTTTGTGGTCCCGTCCCTCCCTTTCCTTCTAGTTGTCTTCCCTGTTTGTTTCCTACCTTTTTCTTTCACTGCTTCAGAGGTTCTAGTTTCCTCGGGGTTTCACCTTGGTGTTTCTGATCACTGCAAAGTTGGCAGAGTCCACCTGGTGACAGGTGCTGCTGGCGAGGGCTCGCAAGGCTCGGTGCTGGAGGATGAGCACTATAGGGTTGCTTTGGAGTTTCTGACTCCCTTCTCTCTTCCCAGTGAGTGTGACAGGTGACTACGCCAGCCCCATTCTTCATGGGACAAAGCTACAGGACAAATGCCCGGGTTGTACTAGGTCCCTAACTCAAAGCAGAGGCCTGTCCCATTTCAATTGGCCACATTCTGGGTTTCGTGGCCCTGCGGAGGTCTTTTTCCCATTCATTGCCTGGGGCACCTGGTAACCGCAGTATCTTCTTCCATGCGTTCCCCCTTTTCTCTTTATATGGTGACAACTTATGCTTTTTTTGCTGTTCATGTCTACTGCTTTGGAGGTTCCGCTGAGTGAGCCCCTTGTGGCATGCAGCCTGCCACTCGGGGATATGTTGTTTGGCCGTCGGTCCGATTCATCGCGGGAGCACGGTGAGTCGGGGATGAATTTGTGTGCTCTCGACCTGCCCGCTAAAATGTCCCTTGATCATCACTCGTCCCTCTCGTTCACCACTGTTCCGAGTCTCTCTACAACAATGAAGCAATTGAGGTTAAAATTAAAACAAACAGTGAAGACAATGAAAGAAAATACAAAAACAGAAATTTGTAATCTTAAAGAAAAATACAAAATAACTGAAAATCTTGAAAGAATGAGTGAAATCGAAGCTAAACAATTACTTAAAGATAAAGTGCAAATCAAAAATAGGGAAGAGATAATAGAAGGTATGAGAAGTGGAAGTAAAACTAGAGAAGCTGTTGAACAAGACATATCAAGTAATTATATTGAGGACTTAAGCTTTGAAAATGCCAGAACAATTTTTATGACAAGGACAAGAATGATAGAAGTAAAAGAAAACTTCAAAAACAGATATGAACCTAATCTATTGTGCGATATTTGTCAAAATGAAAATCAAATGCACCTGTTCAACTGTGAATCATACGAAGACCTATACAAAGATCTGAGAGGCAGGGACAACTTGAGGGAAATATTTGAACAAAATGAATTAAAAAGGGTAGCAGAGACTATAAGAACAGTTCTAAAAAGGAGGGAGACTATCGTTAATTTGAGAAAAAAAATATATAAGTAATATGAAAATGTTTAACAAATACAAATAACAATAAGGAATCCGCCATCGTTCATAGAACGAACTCCTGGATGGGAGAGTGCGCCCAAAACAAACAAACAAAACCTTTACGTCCTCATCACATCCTTCTCCAACCTCCACTACTCAAGCTTTAATCTCTTCTCCTGTTGTCGTTTCTGAGTCTTCATCTTCTTCCTCTTCACCCTCTATTGCTGTCACCCTCGACCCTTTTCTGCTTTCCCTCCCTCGTTCTCTTTCCTCTTCTTTTCCAGTTTCGTCCTCTTCTCGTCCTCGCTCCTCTGTCCTCTCTCTTTGCACCTTCTTCCTTTACTAAGTTTTTCTCCATCCCTGCCTCTGCTCCTCTGGCTGGTGATGACCTCCTCTTCCATCTGCGTCTCCTTCAGCAGGTGGGAAAGGACGTCGCCTTCCACTCCCGCCATGATGACTCCCGACTTGTTACTGTCCAAACCGAACGTCAGGCTACAGCCATGTCTTCATTCGTTGATTGTTCTGGGCCTTCTGGCAACTCCATACCGGCTCATAAAGACCACCGACTCAACTCCTGTACAGGGACTGTCCTAATCCCCGCTTCCATACGTCTAGGGGGTCGTCAATTCGCGGATTGTACCGACCTAGTCAAGAGCATCATTGTTGCTCAAGATCACAAGGTGGTTAGTGTGGGCTGTTACGCTATCCCTCCTCGCAACCTTCGCCGCAATCCCGCAAACATTGCCAAGATCTCTTTTGATGGACTTTCCCTTCCTCCCCACGTTATTGTCGGTGGTACTCGCCTCCCCGTGACTGAGTCTCTTCCTCGTCACCTCCAGTGTCGCAGCTGCTGGCGTTTCGGCCACCGGCTGATACGTACTGTCGTACGTCCGCTGAGTGCCCTCGTTGCCTACGCTGTGCGCAGTCGGGACATGCCGTTGGTGAATGCCAGTCTACATCCCAGTTCTGCCTTAATTGTCGTGGATCTCGTTCAGCCGACTCTAGAAATTGCCCCATTTATCTGTTTGAGTCTGAAGTTGCTGTCATCAAAGAGAGACAAGGCCTTACGCTTACTGCGGCTCGTCAAGAGGCTCATCGCTTGGGCTTTACCCCTCATTCATTTTCCAAGACTCTGTCTCCTCCCTTGCCTCTTCTTCCCCTTCCTCTACTACGCCCCCCTCTTTTTCAGTTTCCTCAGTTCCTACCTCCTCCCCCGCTCCTTCCGTCCCCCATTCCGCTCCCCCGGTCATACCGGTTTTGTCGTCTCCCTCTATTCCTTCTACTAGTTCTTCTTCCAGACTTTCTCCTTCTTCTACTTTTTCTTCCTCTTCTGTCTCCTCCGTTCTTACTACCGTCTCTTCCTCTTCTGTGCCTTTGTCTAACTCTTTCTCTGTTCTCGATTCTTCTACTCCTACTTCTACCCCTTCTTCTAGCTCTCTTCCTCGTTCCTCCTCTTCTGGTCTCCCTCAACGTTCTCAGCGTCCCAAGCTTCCCTCCCGCTCTCAGTCATCTTCCTTTTCTAGTCACTCCAAATTTCCTCCTCACTCTAAGTTTCTTATCTCCTCTACCGAACGGGTTCCTGCGCTCCGTTCTTCCTCTCCCCCTTCCTCTTCTAAACGTAGGGGTGGTATCCGTGGCGTACGCAGCTCGAGTCCCTGCGGCAAGAAGAGGAAGCCTCCTCCTTCTCCCTCTTTTTTTCCCTTTCTCCTCCCTTCGTCCAGTCTCCTTCTCCTCCTGTCACTGTGTCCCTAGATTTCTCCTACGAAACCTTACCTAATATCGATGAATTTATCCGTTCTTCTCACCCACCGCCTTCACCCATTCATGCCGAAGTTCATCCTATCCCCTCTTCTCTCCCCCCTACCCCTCTCTCGCCTTCCCTTACCCCGTCCTCTTCCTCCACTCCCCCTTCTGATCCTCCTCCTCTTTCTCCTCCTGACCTTCCCCCTATTCCTCCTCCTGACCCTTCCACCTCCTCCTCTGTCCTTCCTACCTCTTCCGACCCTCATCCTCCTTCTCTTTCCCTGTTAGACCTCCCTATGCCTCCCGGTTTCCAGTCTTCCCCTTCAGTGCCTTCTCATCCTCCTTCCCTTCCCATTCTTGCCATCATTTCCCATCGTTAACATCTCTTGTATAATTATATTTTCTGTCCACAGTGTTTACTGTATTTTGTAAATCTGTGTTGTATATAATGTATATATTTTCTACCCACTTGTGTGTGTATTTTTCTTGATGCATTACATTTTTTCCCTTTCTTAGTTTTCTTCTATTTTTTCGTTGCTTTCTTCTCGTCTTTGTTTTTATTTTGTTTTTATTTTCCCTCCCTAGTTACTCTTTCGTCCTGTGTGCATTTGTTTCGCCTCTCTGATATATATTTATATATACCTTTTTAATTCTCTCTTTTACTGCTGCTTCTCTTGTTGTCCTTTCTTTTTAGCATATTTTAGTATGTCCATTTTGCAACCTTCGCAGTTTTTCTCTTCAGAGAGACGATTTGCGTTTTTTAATTTCTGCTCATTCCCCTAAGGTTGTCTGTCTCCAGGAAACTCGTCTTCTTTCTCCTCCAGTTCCTGTTCCTGGCTATTGTTTTCTTAGTTCTCCTCATTCTCTTTCGGACACTTGTATCCTCCTTCACCACTCTGTTCCTTATGAAATGTTTTCCTGCCCTACTTCTCTCCCTTCCACCTTTGTTTAAGGTTTTTCTTGGTCGTTGGATTCAGTTGTTTCTCTTTATTTCTCTCCTTCTGTTCCCATCGATTTTGGTTCTT
Organism: Lithodes maja; assembly: GCA_037953745.1. NCBI lineage: Eukaryota > Metazoa > Arthropoda > Malacostraca > Decapoda > Lithodidae > Lithodes > Lithodes maja. Next base: position 62,867 of record JBAKBP010002932.1, read on the forward strand.
TTACCATGTTTTTAGCTTGGCTACCTCCTCCGTTTTTATTACTTGGTGATTATAATTGTAGGCACACCCTGTGGGGTGATTCTGTAGTTACCTCACTTGGTCGTGCATTAGAGTCTTTTATTACCAATAATAACCTCTTTCTTCTTAATACTGGTTCCCTGACTCATTTTGATGCTAGAACGCGTTCCCTTTCTTGTCTCGATCATTCCTTTTGTTCCCTTTCCCTGTCTCTTCTTTTTCATTGGTCTGTTGTGGAGGATTCTCTCTATAGCAACCTTTTCCCTGTTCTCTCTCTTACCTCCTATTCTCCTGTCCCTTGTCCTCCTCGTTGGTGCTTCCAGCGTGCGGACTGGTCTACTTTTGCTTCACTGTCTATCCCTTCCTTACCTCCATCTGATTTTTCATCTGTACATGATTTGCTGGCCTTTTTTCTGGTCACTGTTTTGAGTGCTGTCTTAGTCTATATTCCCCGGATCTCCCGTCCTTTTACATCAAAATGTATTCCATGGTGGTCCCCGGCCTGCTCCAAGGCTCTCCGCATTAAACAGGCTTCTTGGAAGAGCTTTCGTCGTAAGCGTTTTACTCCCGCTCATGATCGTTCTTTCATACTTTTTCGTAAGGTGTCTGCCTTCCTCCGTCGCACAATCAGATCTGCTAAACGTCAGAGTTGGGTGTCCTATGTTTCCTCCATTACATCCTTTACTCCTGTTCAGTCTGTTTGGAAACGCATTTGCAAGATTTCGGGCAAGCGTTTACCTCCCCAATGTCCTGTGCTTCATGTTGATGGTGAGTCTGTTGCTGACTCGGAGGCAGTTGCCAGTCATTTAGGTCTCTACTTTAGTTCTGTCAGTAGTGGTTCTCATCTCCCTCCAGAATTTCATTAACTTAAAGCCGTTGCTGAGACTTCTCCAGTTATTTTCACTCTGTCTTCAGAAGGGTCTTACAACGCCCCGTTTTCTTCGCATGAGTTGCTCTCCGCTCTTCGTGCCTGTAAGGCTACTTCTGAGGGTCTTGATGGAGTCCATTATTTAAAGCTTAAACATCTTTCCTCAGAGGCTTTGATATTTTTGTTGGCTATTTTTAATAAAGTTTGGTTGTCTGGTGTTTTCCCTCCTGCATGGAGTTCTGCTCTTACCATTCCATTCCTTAAGCCTGGTAAGTCAGGTTTTTCGCCCCAGGACTATCACCCTATTGTTTTGACAAGTTGCTTATGCAAGCTGTTTGAACGGATTATTAATGTCCGCCTGATGTGGCTTCTTGAGTCACGTCAGCTTTTGTCTTCGACCCAATTTAATTTTTGGCGTGCTCTGTCCACTATTGACCTTTTGCTTAGTTTGGAAACCTACGTCCGGTCTGGTTTTGCTCGCCATGAGTCTGTTCTTGCAGTTTTCTTCGATCTCGAGAAGGCGTACGACTCCACGTGGAAGCATCACATTTTGTGCTAACTCCGTTCTTTTCGTATCGGTGGTAATATGGGCGTCTTTATTCATAATTTCCTTTCTTCTTGTTCTTTTCTTGTACGAGTGAATTCCTCGCTTTCTCGGTTATACCCTCAGTTGGAGGGTGGCCTCAGGGTTCCGTCTTAAGTACTATCTTCTTTCTTATAGTAATTAATGGCATCATCTCTTCCCTTCTGGCTAAGGTCAGGTCCTCCTTATATGTAGACAACTTTGCAATTTATGCTGCTGATTCGGATATTACTGCTTTACGCTCCCTTATCCAATCTGCGATTGTGGCTGCCTTGTCATGGGCCACCGCTCACAGGTTTCGTTTTCCCATGACTAAATCTTGTGCTATGACTTTCACTCGTCGCCACGTTATCCCACGTCCTTCTCTTGAGATTTATGGTTCCGTTTTACCTTATCGCTCTTCTACTACCTTCTTGGGTCTTATCTTTGATTCCCGTCTTAACTGGGAAGCTCATGTTTCCTCAGTTAAGGTTGCTGCTTTGCACCATCTTCGTCTCCTCCAGACTCTGTCCCACCTTACCTGGGGTGCGGACCGTGCTCTCCTTCTTCGCCTTCACGTTGCCCTTGTTCTTTCTAAACTCGATCATGGTTGTCAGGTTTACTCCTCACCCTCAGACGCAGTCCTACATAAACTTGACTCTGTTCACCATTTCGGTTTACGTCTTGCCTTGGGTGCTTTTCGCTCTTCCCCTGTTGAAAGCCTCTATGCTGAATCTGGCGTCCCTTCTTTGTACCGGCGTCGGGCCCTTCTCTCTCTCCGGTACTATGCCCGGTCACTTCAGCTTCCTTCTTTGCAGACCTATCTTACTCCTACTGTTCCTGTTCAGTCTTATTCTCGCCTTTGGCCCCCTTTCCTTTCTCGTATGGATTCCTTACTTTCTCATTCTTCGTTTTCCCCCTTCCACGTTCTTCCGCTACGACTCAGTAAGTGTCCCCCTTGGTTCCTTCCTCGTATTTCCATGTGTCCCTCTATTCTTCCTTGTTCTAAGTCCTCTACCCCACCCCCGGTTCTTTTATCTCGTTACCTTGAACACCTTGCACAGCATTCTTCTTCTACTCCAGTTTACACTGATGGCTCCCGTTCGTCTTCTGGCGTCGGGTTTGCCATCCTTTTTCCTTCTCGTTCTTATCGGTATTCTCTCCCTTCTATAGCCGGTGTTCTGACTGCCGAACTTTATGCTATCTACTTTGCCGTCCGTCTCATGTGCTCCTTTCCTTCTTCCTCCTTTACTCTTTTTTTTTTTATTCGTACAACGCCCTTCTTCTCCTGCAGTCTTTCCCCTGCTGTTCATCCTTTGGTTCTTGCCATCCAAGATTGGCTTGTCAGTCTTTCTACTCGGAAGAAGGTTGTCCACTTTTGCTGGGTGCCTAGCCATGTTGGTGTCCGTGGGAATGAGCAGGTTGTTCTCGCTCGTGATGCTGCGACGGTCAGGTCACCTTCTCTTTCTATTCCCGCCTCTGATTATTATCCTGCTATCTCTGCCTTCCTTCTGTCTCGTTGGCAAACCATGTGGTCTTCTCTTTCCTCTAATAAGCTCCGTACTGTTAAGGCCTCCGTTTCTGCCTGGGCTGGCCCCTCTCACCGTGTTCGCCGTTGGGAGACTGCATTGGCCCGGCTTCGGATAGGCCATACCAGGCTTACCCACTCCTTCCTAATGTCCCGCTCACCTCCGCCACTTTGCTCATGGTGTGATGTTCAAATTTCTATTTCTCACATTTTCCTTGACTGTCCTCTCTTTTCTCCGGCCCGAATACGTTGTTTTCCCTTCCTCTTTGCCCTTGGTCATCGACCATGTCTTACCGATATCCTCTCCGAGTCCCCTTTCTTTTCCATTGACCGTGTAATGGCTTTCCTTTCTTCTCTCAGCCTCCTTAACGATATTTGAGTTCCTTTCCTTCCAACTCTATCCGTTTTCTGCTTTAGTGCCATATGGCCTTTGTTGCCTGGTGCTAGGAATTTATTAATGTTATGTTATGTTATACAGTAGGCCTATATAAGATCACAGAGAAGAACATAACTAGTGTGGCCAACTGCACATGAATTTACATTGTTTCGGCCATTTTATCACTTCCAAAGACACAATACAAACTGTGAAGCATTAATTTATCTCTATGTTTAGTAATGATGACTAAAACGAGAGGGAAATGTATCTGGCTTGGCATCCTGCTCTAGTCCTATTTTTTTTTTTTTTTTTTTTTTTCTATATTCCAACTACTCCCTCTCGGGCATAGGCTGACAGCCTGTACATTCCACCGCTCAACACGGTGAAGCCCGTGAGGTCTTGTTCCAGTCTGGGGAGTGAGACATGCGAAGCATCCATCATGGCTCGAAGCAGCTCCATCTCTGAAGCGGCTGGTTGCTTCGCTCAAGTGCTTCACCGTCTCACCCTCCAGACTCAGACCCTCACTCTCAGAACGCCACCTATTGAGCAGTGAACTCACTAGGCATTGTCCCCCTGTAACATATTTTGAATATGGGAATATCCATACAGTGTTATTTAATCAGGGAACAATGAGGGTATTTTTTTGGCATTTCGGTGGGCTTTGTGGTAATGCACTGATACCTAGGTACAGCACAAATTCAATCCCAATAATATCTTCCCATTGACATATCGGGATTTGAACCCGGGTCCATTGGATTACCAATCCAGTGGCATGACCACTCCACCACATTTGCATTACAAAGGTTAACCCATTCAGTACCGGTGACATCCTTTTCATTATATTCTGGCAACTATGAGACAATTTTATTCAGCTTAAGAAGGACGTTTACCCATTAAAAGATTACAGACTATCTCATGAATCCTTTTAGTTACCATAAATCCTTCCTAAGCTTCATAAAATCGTCTAAAAGTAGCTAAAATTACATACAAAGACGTCGCCGGTACAGTATAGAGTTAGTTTTTCCAGCTGATGATAAAGTGGAATGTCCCAATCTTGATTACTCAGCCATTATGAACATTTTGAGGGGAAATATGTTGTTAACCTTTAATCGGCGAACCTATGGTATTTGAAAGTGCCCGCCAGGCGAAGATATTTTGATACATTCCTGACGAAAATTGTCATTATCCGATAAATATCGTTACTTATTCATATGCGCCTATTTTACGTTTAATATGAAAATATTATCATGTTACAGCAACAAAACAAGTGGCAATAGTATTTGGGGAGTGAAAAAGACGATGTATTGCCGACCGATTCATTCATGAGAGGAGAGTCGGCGCTGCACACACCCTCCTCTCTCACTTATCGATCGACACTGCTGTCTTGCTAGTGAAGTCTCTCTTTCTTGCTACAATCTCTATATGCGTCCCCTTCGATCTTGAAACCGGGTGGGGGATATTGGCGCAAAAAATAAACTGATAAACAATGGAATAAGAGGAAAAATAGGTGTTAATTGAAAGAGGGGAAGGGTGGGGGTTTTGACACATGTAGAGGAGTGATAGAAGGTATGGGCGGGAATTATCCCACTTAATCACATATTTCTTTGTTTTGAGTGCCACTGGGGTCTTTTAAAAATATTTTTTTAGGCCTTGGATCTTAAGAGTCCCGTCGCCTTCGCCCAGTAAAACATCTTAAGAGTTTCGATGCCGTTCCCGGGTTAAGGAGGTAGTGTTTGTTTTTTGGTCAATGTATATATTTGATAATGTATTTTTGAGTTTTCCTCACTAGACCTTCATCAAGCTTGAAAATACACCCCCTTAGCCCCTTATGAAGATAAATCTGTACATTTTTCGGTGGAAAAATGTCCCGGCCGAAGGACGGTTCCCTCTAAAATTACAGGATCGCTATCGCTCGCCAGGAAAAAATTGACACCTTAATGGCACGAAGTGTTAATATTGACAAAGAAATGGAGCGAAAGGTCTCAAAATCGCCAAACTAATGGAACGAACGTCATACATTTTCAAAACTAATAGCTAAACATAAGTGTTATACCAGGAGGTTTTTACTGGAGTTTTATTGACTTTTTGTAGGTTCTTACTTGACTGGAGAAGATGAGAACACACAAGAACACAAACACAAAGGTAATAGGGGATAATATAACACAGAGTATAAACATAGATTATTATTATTAACACAAAGAGATATTATGAATGTTGCAATAGTATATAAGACAATGATAGGTTTGGCGTAGGGATGCGGCGACCCCACCGCCCGCCACTTTGGTGATGCAATCAGCCTCTGGAGCAGTAGACCACTGGTTCCTATCTTCAGAAAATTCCTGTGCTTGGTATGCTTCCAGCCAGGGCCCCACTGGGGTAATAAAATAGCAAAACAGTGGTGGAACTGCCATCCGGGTGAGGGACTGCTCTGGGTCTGCTCCTTCAGTGTTCATGGTCATAATCCACTTAGTGGAAATGGCACTGTGGAGTGGGTCAGTGGAGGCATGTCTGGGAGCCTGGAGGCAGTTTCTGCCATGGCCATCCCTTTTGGGGTACTTCCTCTGGAAACGGGGCGTCAGATTTGATGATGATTTGATGACGATAGGTTTCAATTTTCAGCACGATCGAGGATCCTCAAAGTGTCTCAAGGGGAAGACACAGGCAGGTTCGGAAGATCTGTGAAGATGTTGCTGCCTGGTATTCCCTATGACGTCCTGGTCCGTGGAGGTGGTCCTGTCGTGTGACGGTGACAGCAGTGAAGGGAAGACTTCCTAAAGATCTCTGAAGACTGTAGAGGTGAGGGCTCGGACTTCAGTAGATGATTGAAGACTTCCTTGAAGGTCTCTGAAGACTGTAGAGGTGAGGGTCTTACATGAAAACGAGCTGTTCCACCAGTGTCTTACGCTCTCGTATCATGGGATTGAGGTAAGGAGCCGTTTCACCAGTATCTTACGCTGTCTCTTACAATCCAGACCTAGACTTCTATGGGAGTCTCTGCAGGAACTTCTGTATGGGAATCTTGGGATTATTACGAAGATGAGCTGTTCCACCAGTGTCTAACGCTCTCGTATTGTAGTTATTATGGTTTTGGGTTTACTAGAATTATAGGTCGCACTCCGTGTGGTAAACCTATAATTATAGCAAAGTCCCGTACTAAAGCAAAGTAAAAATGTTAGTCGGCCACCAGTGTGGTCAAACAAAGATACAAGTAAAAGTACTTACTGTACTATGTTTTTGGGTTTACTAGAACTATAGGTCGCACTTTGTGTAGTAAACCTATAATTATAGTAAAGTCCATTACCAAGGCTAGAAGACAAATTTTTAGTCGGCCACCAGTGTGGTCTAACAAAGATACAAGCAAAAGTACTTGCTATGTTTTTGGGTTTACTAGAACTATAGGTTGCACTCTGTGTGGTAAACCTTTAATTATAGTTAAGTCCCATACCAAGACTAGAAGTACAGGTAAAAATGTTAGTCGGCCACCAGTGTGGTCTAACAATAATACAGAGTAAATATCCAAGGTACCTTCGAGAAAATGCGTCGAGTAGTTCCACCAGTGTCTTACTCTCTCAAGGCATTTCTCGGTATAATTATAATCCCAAGTCTTCCAGATAATCTCAGCCTGTGCCTTTGAATATCCTTCCAACTGTACCACTTCTGGATTTGGCTGGGGATCTCTTACCAATTCTGTCGTTGTTTCTGGTTGCGCATCTCGGGTCTATAGGGGCGGTTGTGCGCAGAGAAGGTGGTATGTCGACGGCGGTAGCCCCTCTCAGAATCCGCGCCACGGCGGTGGTGAGTTTCCGGGTAAGATGGGCGCGTGGTGGTTTTGTGTTTATGGGAGGTTTTCCTCTCTGGGTGCTGTGGTTGTTGTTCTTTGTGTTCACTGGTGGTGCTGGATGTTGATCGTCTTATTAAGTCCCTTCCTGGTGTCGGGGGACGTGGTGAGGTGATGGTGGCGACCCGAGCCTGCTGGGTTGGGGAGGCTCTTGTGTCCTCGTGTCTCGGCGGCGTGGTGACAGGAGTGATTCTTTTACTGGTGCTTTCTTCTCCAATCTCGCTTCCCTCTCCGGTGTGATAGCCACGACCTCGTGGCTGGATGGCGAAGCACCAGACGTTTCCCTGGCGGGTAAATGTGTGCTGGTCCTCCAAATACGCCCACCAAGATTGGGAGCGGGCGTCAGTAGGTCGAGAGGTGTTGGTATAGATCGTGAGGTAAGAGGTGTCGTGAGTATAGTCTAGTAGAGATTCTAGCTCGTGTTGTAATCGGATGTTGTATAGATCGCTGATTTCTTCTCCCCAACGTAGCTTCATAATAAAAGAAAGTCCCGGGCGATCGTCGGAGGTGGAGACAGGTGACGGAGCTCTGTTAGGAGACGGCATGTTGCGGAAATATGGTGGGGTGTCTCAAGGAGGTGTTCTGCTGATGGTGGTTGGGCAGGAAGTGATGTCTGAGTCTTTGATTAGTCCTGTTTTATGGATGTGTGCGGATGCAAAGGTAACCTTTGGCCTCACTCATGAGGTGATCTGACAGGTGGTGATGGTATGAGAAGGAAAAGTTGTGTTTGTTGCACCCGCTATTCTGAGTGCTGGGGCTCGTAGGAGTGCAGAAGATGATTTAAAAGTATGTGCAAGTAGAGGAGAAGGTGGAGAGCTTGAAGATGGTGTATGATTTGGAGAAAAACGAGTGGGGGGTTTGGAAAGACGGCCTGGTCTAGTGCGAACAGGTGAGGGGTGAAAAGAGGAGGTGGGGGATAACGGTATGGTAGGAATGTGAGATGGGGGTTGGGCAGGGGATGGAAGGGTAGGGGGGGGGATAGGCCTAGGGTTGGGAGTGCAGGGTGGGGGGGTTGGAGAGATAGGAGGTAAGAGAGAGATGGGATCGGAGATGGAAGATTTTTGCGGGTTAGGAGATATGCTGGATGGATAGGGGCGGAGTGGAGGAATGAGACGACAGGATATCGAAGGGCGGGGAAGAGGTATACAGTGTGTTGATGAAGAAGGTGCGGGGATATTAGGAATTTGCCTGCGATTGGAAGAAGGTGTAGAAAATGGGGATGGAAAAGTGTGAAGAAGTGAGCGAGGAGGTACTGAAGAAGGTGGTTGTTAGGACGATAAGGTAGATGAGGGGGGGGGGGGGGGCGTCTGTGGTTAGAGAAGGATTGAGGGCGTTTCGATCTAGTGGGTGGAGTGATGGAAGGACGTCGGCTTAGGGCTCGGCGGGTGAGTTGAGAGCGAGGGCGAAAAGAATACTTATGGCGTGTGGGAGCTGAAGAATGCGGAAGAGAGTGAGTGGAAGGGCGTTGGCGATGTTAAATGGAAGAAGGTTGGGGTGATGGAGTTGTAACATAGGCTGATAAAGGTGGTGAAGGAGGGGGTCGAGAAGGCTGAGATGATGATGGAGAAGGAGGTGAAATATGAAACTCACGGCGAGGCTGAGGTAGATCGAACTGGGGCGTTGTTTTTGTGGGTGTGACCTTGTCCCCGTCCATAAACAGAGGACGGTGAATCCTCACGTAACGATTCCGGTAAATCCGAGATTCGCCGTGATAATTCACAATGATCTGATACGGGTTGGGGACCTTGGTAATCTTGTACGGTCCGATGTACCTGGGGCCCAGCTTATTCGATATTGGTAATTTGGCTACCATCACTTGGTCGCCTACGGCGTAAGGGCTCTGAGGAGGTGTTGCGTCATGGTTTACATTCTGGCAAACTTGGGCAGTATGGAGGACGTTCTTGAGGTATTGTAGAGGGTCAGTGGAGATGATGGAGGAGGTAGGTAGGTTAGCTAATTTCCGGAAGGGTAGTAGTAAGGGAGGCACACCTTATAACCTCTCGTGGGGTGTGATGCCGTCTTCACGAGGGCAAGTGTTCATGCCCACTATATCATTTTTAATTGGGCTGGCCAATCTTGAGTTTGCAGGGCGATGAGGGTGATTTTATAGCCAAAATTGAACATGAAGACCATATTATTACACCTTTTACTATTCGTGCATTAAAGAAAGGGAGAAATTGCCATACTTTATATCCTGTTCTTGCTTTATTTAAATATGTCCAGGCTACCTCACCTTTACATCCATCATATTTGTGGATCTCTCCAACTGATAAGTCAAGACTGACTAAACGACATCTAGCTTCTATTATCGTTTATGTGATTAAAGCGGCAGAGCCAGGGGATGTTGCCAGAGCTTATGATGTTCGTAAATGGGCGACTACAGTGCGCTTTCTTAACCCGTCCAGCCCCGGCTAGTTTTGTAATGTTTGTTCACCAGAACCCGGCCGGTTTTCAAAAAATGGTTTTATTCCAGAAACAATAGCGAATGGGTTAGGAATAAAGGAAAAACCACGAAAAACCGCTCAAAAAGCTTAAAGAATGGTCCTACAGAGCCCCAGAAAACGTATTTTACAAGAGTAAAAAATTGAAGGCAATTACCCCCAAAAACCAGGTTATTGCGCGCTCACGCGCACGCACGTGGACTTTGAGAGTTTTCAACCATCGGCACGGTTGCGTGGGATACGTACACAGTTCCCATACAAATCTGAGCCCTCTTGAGTGGCTACACCTGAGGTTACGGTCGGCGCAATTAGGGTGACGCGCCAGGCGCGTCTCTGGGGCTGTGCGTTACATACATCGCCGACGCGTCAGGCGCGTCGCTGGGGCTGTACGGGTTAACAACTACTCTATTGACGATATCACACAAACCAATGTGTGGTCTATCATCATACCTTCTTATCTAGATACTTGTCTATTCACTTGGAGAGACCCATCGAGTAGTGCGTAGCTTTGAGGTTACCAGATAAATCTTGATCAACTGTACCTGAGAAAGTTCTAATGTCAGGAGATATATGTTTTCAGGCCTGGCAGAGTGCCATTATAATTTTCTGTGAGGTTCATCAAGTTTGATATCCTTTACCAATTTTTTTGTTGAAGAAAAGGGGGGGGGGGGGTCTAAGGTGGCGTACCCAACCTGAAATATATAAATGAGTAAGATTAGTACACATACTGTATATAATTAATACATGCATGTATAACAAAATGAATCAGGAGATTTTATTTTATTGTATCCATTCTATATGAGAGTATTCATGTACCAGGATATATTAGTTTTATAACAAATATCGTTTATATTATTATATGTGAGTATACATATATGATTAAATATAATATACCTAGGAAAACTAGATTTTTCGCATAATTTACCTTGATTGTGACAATCTACCCGTATAAGTATACTATACTGTATCTTACTTCTATCTTTACTATTTTTCCTTAACCCTTCCTACCTGGTCTGCCTTAGGTAAGGACAGCACGAAAGAAGGGCCACTACCCGGTATGCCTTATCTAAGGCATGAGCTTAATAGCCTAATTAAGCTTGGTCTGAACGCCGTGCGTACGACGTATGTCAACAAACCCAAGCGTTCGTCACCGCACCTCCGAAAACAAGAAGGAGAAGACTCCTCAATGTTATTGTTCTGACGTCATGACGAAATTAGTGTCTGAAAAGCCCCCATATTGGCAACATCTCTGCAATATTGGCTCCACTGAAATCGTCATCACAACTGAACCAGTTGACTTACAGAGCTCTACTCAATGCCAAAATACAGATTGAAAACCGCACTACGATTATAGATGAGTGGGAAAGTTCTAGCAGTGAAAATAAATATAAATACGGTAGCCTAGGCCTAGACGTTTTTCAGCCATTTCGCCCAGGTAGGGGCGACCGTCATTGGGTAAGACAGCCCGGGGAGGAAGGGTTAAGGCTTACTCAGATACCCCGCCTTATTACTTTTTATTACTCTCGAATTCTGCGCCTATTTTACAATTAGTAGGGTTTCTCTTGTCCTTAACGTTGAGTATATGATGTCCCAGCCACCGGTCGTGGTATTCTAAGCTCTCACGTCATTGACGGAGAGAACCATTACTAAATTGTGGGTTTGACAACCCGAAGGGAAGGAAGGAAAACCATACATTTAGTAGTGGTTCCGTAGTCAATGACATCTACTGCCCTCTCACCTTCCCCTTCCCATGCACATGCACAGCTTGATATTAATTTTTAACCCCTTGAGCATACCAGCGATGCAAGTTATGTGTCGCCTATGTATGTAACGCTAAACCCCAGCGACGCAATGGTTGCATTCGCGTTAATTACTCTTGTCCTATGGCACCTAGAGGGTTTAGATTTGTATGGGAACTACTTTAGGAACCCACGGAACAGTACCAATGGCTGGCAACCCTCCAAGTCCAGTCGAAGTGTGTGGGCGCGCACAGGAATTATTTTCCAGTATATTGCCTACCCATCACCCCATTTTAATTGCGACTTTCTGCCGCCCCTCAGGACCCCTAAATGACCTAGGTGTAGGTGAGCGTTTTTTTTTTTCTTTTTTCCTTCATTACTAACCCATCCCATGTGTTTTCAGAAAAGAAATGACAAGTGGCTGGTCCTGGAGTGTACATTTATATTAAATCGCTTGGAGTCCACCGGGTTAGAAAGATATGATGTGCATGGTAGCGCTGGGCTACTGTGCATGGGAAGCTTGCCTTTTTGACGGCGCCGGATTCGAATAGCCTTACTCTATTTTACTTATATTTTATTTTTTCATAAAGGTATCCGATTCGATGATGTTCCCTAGGAACTATTTAAGAGGTATCCCCTAGGATGTTTTTTTTTGTTACTCGGGTTGCGATATAAGCATTATCCGGGTTCCTAGAAGACCTGGGAGCCCTAATAATAGATTAGGCGCTCACGTCATTGACTATGGTGCCACTACTAAATACAGTATATGATTTTCCTTCCTTGCCTTCGGGTTGTCAAACTCACAATCTCTGCAAATAAATGGCCTAACCTAGGTTATATACATACCAAAGGCAGTACTCGTTGTTTTCTTGCGATGGTTGAAGACTAGAATAATGGTCATTAAGCGGTTATTGTGTGAGGAGGAAAATATAACCGAGTGTTTTGGCTTGTTACTGAGAATTGTTCGAATGCAGTGTTGCAGTATCAGTGGCCATGGCTACGTTCTATTTACATTCGTTCAACAATTGATTATGGATTATGTGTTATGCATTAATATTGATTATATTGATTATTGATTACTGATTTATTTCACCATTGTAACCATTCTTAAGTCACTGTCGACTGCTTTTATACACATCTCCTTACTAATACTGTCAATGCCTAAGCGCCCTCTGACTTCCACACTGGCGGTTCTGTCTCTCATCGCAGACCCACATATCCATCTCACCATCCTCATTTCATTTCGCTCCATCCTATTTATATCTTCCATCTTGCCTGGCCAGGTTTCACTAGCATACACCATTACGCTTCTAACACAAGTGCTATATAAATCCTCTTTTAGTCATAGGGAGAGCCCTTTCATGGTCAGTAACGGCAGCATCTCTCTGAACTTCTTCCATCCACTTATAACTCTCGTGCCTGGCAGGCTGCAGCCCCACCATCAGCAGCAATCATGTCGCCTAAGTAACAAAACTTATTGACACATTCCAGGTGCACATTCCCGAACTGTACACTACCAAGGGGGATCTGGTACTGCCAAGACACTCCTACAAATGGCACATTCAAAGTTAACAGCCCGCGACAAGGGTTTCTCAAACCACTACAGCTCTTATGCACCCATCCCGGCTCGTGCAACACTAAATTGAATTACACCCAACCCCCTTTTTACAACAGGCCAAGGGAAACTACCACTCTGTACCGCGGTCATTGTCGCTTATCATGACTTTTGTCTTGCCTACGTTCACTCATAATCCTTTATCTGCCATTCCCTCCCACCACCTTAGGAACATCGATTCAGGCTCTTCCGCACTGCCAGCAATCAGCACCAGGTCATCTGCGTAGAGCAGCTCTCTAGGCAGACCCGACTTCAACTCCCTTGACAGCGCCTCCAAGACCAGGAGAAACAAGAGCGGGGTCAGGACTGAACCCTGGTGCACTCCAAAATTCACAGAGAACTCATCACTCAGCTCCCCTTTCACCCTCACCGCTGCTCGGGAGCCCTCACACATATTCGTTGCTACTCGCACCAACCACTCCTCCATGCCAAGTTTTCTCATGGCCCACTGCATGATCTCTCTGGGCACCCTATCAGAGGCTTTCTCTAAATCCTCAAAGACATAATGGAGTTCCCTATTTTTCCCTAGGTACACTCGGATGCCATAGTCTCTAGCCCACTCATAAATATTTGTGGACTTCACCTATTTCTAATTATGGAAGCATATATCTGGAAACGAATCTATGAATATAATTTTCTATAAATTAAGTAGCCTACACAAATATATATCATATTTATTGTAAAGCAAGTTTTATCCAAAAATCAATCCAAATAGTTATACTTGCATAAAGAAAAACATAGGGATTCCACGAATTCTTATGAGTGGGCTAGAGACTATGTATCTGACTGTACTTCTGGAGCTGTCTAACTGTCTAACTGGAGCTGTGCCACGGCTTGGCATTGAGCCAAACTGCCTCTCGTTGATGGCTACACTCTCCCTATTCATACACTAAAATACTCTCACAAACTTTCATAACTTGGTCGAGCATTTTCAGTACTCTGTAATTGCCCCATTCCTTAGTCACATTTCCCTTCAAAAATATTCACGATCACACTCTTTTGTCTATTGTCAGGTACCTTCTCCTCCCCTACAACTGTATTTATCAGCTGTGCTACCATTCGAACCCCAACCTCCTCAGAGGCCTTTAGCATCTCAGCAACGATGCTCGAGCATCCTGCAGCTTTATCGTCATTAATTTTCATTATTTCGCTTCTAACAGCTGTTTGACTTATCCACAGGGGAGGACCCTGCACTGGCTCCTCAATACTCTGTGGTTCCCCATCCCATTCAAACTCCACATTTAACAGCCAGTCATAGTGCTCCCTCCATGCTTTCCTGATATTGTCCTCAGTACGTACCACCACTCTGCGTCTGCGGTCGTTTTTTATACATTGCTCACCTGCCACATCCTTATTGCTATTCTTTATCTGTCTAGCTAACTCATATCAGGCATTTTTATTATCTGAATTATTCACCCTATCTGAGGGAAGGTTTTGTATAGCTTTCTTGGCTCTATGAATCGCTCTTCTAGCCCTATGCCTTCCCGCTAAGTACTTGTCCCCTGCTCCCTCCCTTCCTTCATGCCTTAAAGTCTTCTTTTCTCCCTGATGGCATCTTCGACTTCGTCATCCCACCACCAGAATTATAGGTTTGATTCCCGAAGGGAAGTAGTGAAAACCTAATATTTAGTAGGGCCCCGTAATCATTGACTACTTCGCCTATTAGTAATAATAGTCTCCATTCAACATCCTGCGCCAGCATTTTGAATAGCCCGCGCGAAAGTATCATGGAGTACTCGTCATAAGTGCACGCTTAATTCCCTCATGGGATCGTCATTTTGATCGGGTACCCTACAGAAAAAAACTCTGTAAAAAATAAAAAAGAAAAGATAACTTAATGTCTTATCATATGACTTGCCATATTCGTGGATTTCTCATGCTTTGCTTCCCCGACACCAGGCCCCCTAGCGGCCATCTTCGTCCTTCACTGATATACCAAGAATAAACTATAGAAATCAGCGAATGGGAAGTGGGATGGTTGGGAGGGCCCGAGTCGTCAATGATTACGGGGCCCTACTAAATATTAGGTTTTCACTACTTCCCTTCGGGAATCAAACCTATAATTTAATAGGGCCCCTTCATCATTGACGACTTCGTCTGAATATGAAGACTGGAGGCGGGACATTCGCAAAATATCCTAACCTTAGGGAAGAAGAATCCGGATAACATTTTCTTAAGTTTTATTGTATGCAATACAAAAATAGAAAAAAGGTATAAAAGATTTGCTAGCAGTGCGTGGCATTAAGAAACTGCTTGCTTCATGGTCAGATCGTTGCAATCGATCGTATGCATGAAAGAAAGGTTGACACGCATGTGTCCTGTAGAACTATAACTCAGCAGTAGTTATTCGTTCTCTCCTTAAACTAATTGTACAATAATATTTTTGTACACTTTGGTAAAACAGACATAGTTGCAACTATGCGATATATCTTCTTAAAATTAAAACAAATAAAACTCATACTGGACTGTAGAACCCGTCCTATCACAGCTCGTGATGTATCACAATCTCCAAGGGTACAGGGGGGATATGGACTATTCCGCACCCCCCCCCCCCTTTTAAAACAACACAACATATTATATAACAATACCTACTGTACCCGTTGCTGTAAAGCTACACAGGTACGCTTTGGTTTATCTAGAGCAACAGACAGGTAGCGTGTAAGAAAAGTATGATTGGAAGCCCAAAGTTGGGTTTTAGCAATATCATCAATCGAAAAAATTTGCAAAAATCTGAGGGATACTGCCCATTTCCTAATATCGTGAGCCCTGCCTATCACACCGGGATTGCTTTCCCTGATAACGTCGACAAGCAAGGAAGCTAACTTCCGTTTTGTAACACACTTACCTGTTCGGTTTACCCATAAAGCACCTGGTTGGCGAGGTTGCGCAGCCCTCATAAACTTTGTGAGTGCCTGCACAGGACATAAAAGGTGATGAGTGAGGCCTCTCTTCAAGGCCGGGACGGAAAATTAAGAAAAAACATGGTCCGATTGTTCGTTCTTAGCAATAAAGGAGGGAGACGGCGCGATTTGAACATGGTCGTGCAGTCTCCCAAACCTGAGACAGTTTGGTTCGTTGCTCATCGCCGCCAGCTCCGACACCCGGTAGACAGCCTTTTTTAAAAGTGAATCAAAATCCGGCGCATTAATATACTTGCGCGATTGAAGCAATTCTAAGGCTTTATCAAGGGACCAGGTAGGCATGAGCTGGCGGGGAGGTGGACGAAGCTTGAAACATGCTCTCATAAAACCTTTCTCCTCCGCCTGCGGTATGGAAAGGCCGGTGAGATCAAGGAAGGGGGTCCTAATGGCAGACAGATGATTTTTTAACGTTATGACCGAAAAATGCTTCTGCTCAAATAGATAGTCTAAGTACTTGAAAATTAAGGCTCCCGAGGCAGTCGTTTGCCCTGATTCAACAATCCAGGTTGTAAAAGTTTTCCAATGAGATTGATATTGTCTCCTGGTAGATGGTGTGTACTGATTCATTAGCTTCTTAGTGACACTTGGTCCAAATTGATTAAACAATTTGGCATAGTAAATATCCATAAGGCAAAACTGAGCGAGGTCCGAAGGTTGCCAATCGTTTCCAAGTGGAAAACGGAGACCGGGAAGGACACTGGGGTCCTGCACCACTGTTGCAATTGGTGGTACCAAACCTGGGCCGGCCAAAGCGGCGCGATCAAAGCTACCCGGCCCCGGTAATCCCTCAGTTTGCGAATGACTTTGCACATTAACACAGAGTCTGGCGGCGGAAACAGATAGATTGAGGTCCACCTGTTCCAGTCCACCAGTAATGCATCGGGTCCCCCCACCGGGGTTACCCTGTGACGTGTAAGAAAGAGTGGGAGTCTGTGGTTCTCTACTGACGCAAACAAGTCCACCTGTGGACGGGCCGGCTTTGCAATCATCTTGTTGAAGATAGCCTGTTTGATTGTCCATTCTACTAGAGTGCTCCGCCGGCGAGAGAGAGCGTCTGCCCAGACGTTCGCCACGCCGGGGAGGTAGGTGGCATGCAGGGAAATCCCTAGCGAGTCGGCTAGGGTAAAAATTTGTTCTGAAACGTTCAACAACTCTTGTGACCTCACTGAGCCTTGTTTCTGAATGCAAAAAACTGCGGTTTGATTGTCCATTCTGAACGCTATTGATTTGTTCTTCAATGTCCTGCCATGAGTTTGGAGAAACAACAGGGGAACTAAGAGCTCTTGCTTGTTGATATGTGATTGGCTGTCTGCCACCCAGATGCCCTGACCCTGGTGGCCTAGGCTTGACTGATACCCCCAACCTAGGGTCCCCGAGGCGTCTGTGTCTACCCATACCGTAGGAGGGGGAGAAACCCATGTTACGACCGAGTAGAGGACTTCGTGCTTGGTCCAGGCCGATAGTAAGTTGTGGATTAATGGAGGAATTGGCCATAATTTCTTCTCCGGCAAGAGAGGGGATCACTTTGTTGCCTTCCAGGATTAATCTCTTGGCTTTCAATCGGCCCAACTTGACAGTTAATTGTACCCAGTTGAGAGAACCGATCAGGGAATCCCAAGTTTTCCTGGTCGTATCCAGGCTGTGGAGGAACCGGAACAGTTTCCTGTGAAACCTGTTGCGGTTGTCCACACTCTGAGTAAGAGTCAGAGCGTAGGTGTCCCAGACCAGTCCTAACCACTGAATAGTCCTTGAGGGGACAAGGTGCAACTTTGCCAAGTTCACCTTGAACCCTAGGGTTTGTACATGAGCTAACACTTGATTTACATGGTCTTGACATAATTCTAAAGAGTTCGCCACTACTAGCCAATCGTCCAGATACCAAAACACCTGCATGCCTCGAACTAACAGGGGTAAAAGAGCTTGCCGGACGAGTTTGGTAAATACTCTCGGTGCTAGGTTCAATCCGAACGGCATCCTTTGAAAGACATAAGTCTCGTGCCGGATTCTCAGAGCGAGAAAATTTTGGAACCTCTTGTTTATAGGGACATGCCAATAGGCCTCTTTGAGATCGATCGAACACATCCAACCTTGCGGCGGAAGTGCGAGTCTGAGTTGCTGTACAGTCAACATCCTGAAGGGTGAATTCTCTATAAAGTTGTTCAGGTGCGAGAGATCTAGAACTGGTCGCATCTACACACTATCCCTTTTTGGCACTAAGAAGAGTCTTGACGTGAATACTGGCTGATAGGCATTGACTTGAATAAGGACCTGTTTGGCAATCATTTCCTGTAATATGACCTCCTCCTCCTGAGACACCGGGGTATATTCCTGCGGCCGACGCAGTCGAGGCCGCCGGCGCCACCGCCAGGTGATTTCTTTGCAATTCTAATGTCCCCTAGTGACTGAATGGCATTTTGTAGCAATAGTCTACGAGACAGCTCAGTAGCTTTTCTAATTTGGGTTCAGCTATGGCCAAGATAGTGCATGCAAGGCTATTCAATGACTCACTAAGTACTGAGAAAACATCCGGTAGGCTTTATTGCATAACTTAAAATCCCGCTCCAAGTGAGCAGCCGGGGGGTGGGGGGGGGGAGAAAAAGGTTCATCAAGGGCATGTAATGACACTTTAGGGGCCGCCAGAAATGCTAGTAATGCTGGTGACACCCCTTCTGCTTTGGATACCGGCAGGGAAAAGTAAGTATGGTTATCCGGAGGAATCTGGTGAGAAGATTTGAAGGTGATAGTAGTGGCAAAAACTTGAGCTTCCAACTCCCAATCTACCCAAGGGCCTACTCCCACCTGCAGTACCGGAGTCTGAGCTTGGTCCAGGGCCGGAGTTGTAGCCAACTCCGGCGTAAGAGCATTCAAGGCTTTGACATCATTGATGCCATCAGCCTTCAACCAGTCAGCAAATAGTCTTGCAGATGCGGCGGGAGGAACTGCTGGCGCAGCTGAATAAACAAAGTACGCCGGGTTAAGTAAACTTGGTACACCCTTATTCAGTACATCCAAAACCCTCCCTGCCTCGTCTTTGGCCCTAAATTTACGGTTCTTATTGATCTCAATTGACCACTCGACGGGAACTGGGCGGTCCCCTGACACCGAAGGTTGAGCCGAAAGGGGATTCTCTGGTACCACAGGTACCCAAGAGCAGTCAGTACCATAGAGGAGGGGCATGGGGCCCTTCCTCAGAGGCGCCTTATCTAAAGGAGGAGGTTGGACATCAGTAACAACCCTGAGGGTGGACATAGCTAGCGTCGCCGGCACTGTAGGGCCTGGGGCAGCTGCTACCACCGGGGTCGGACAAGAAGGATTGAATGCTGGGGTTTCTAGAGGTCTGATAATAGAGGTACTGGGGGGCGCAGCTAAGGGAGTAACCGGGGGATCCGATGAGGCAGGGACTTGATAATGCTGTATCACTTTAAGTAACAACTCATTTACCTGATCAGAAGTCATCCATTGCCTATGGGGATCTTTGGATGAATGTGAACTAGCCTCAGAATAATTACTAGGGATAGACTGAGGAGCCGGGGAGAACACTCCGTCCGCCGGCTTCTCACTCTGCTTCAAGGTCTCTTGTGATTCTACCTTATTATCCACCGGGGGCCAAGACAAATCTGGCACTGACGACGGTAACACGTTTATGTTACCGTCCTCAGACCGTTCTGGAATGACGTTTAGGAAAGAGAGAGATGGTTCTGAGTGACAACAATAGCCCCCTGCCGCTAAGGGCTGGGAGTCATGAGTCACTTGTGAGCTTAAATGGGCCCCCGCCGGAAAACCTCTATATTGGTCGGCTAGCACCCTCTTCGGGCCTGTCGACCTAACACTACGGGGAACAACATTCAATTTTGGTATGGCAAAAGTCACATTAGGAGGCACACGCAAGGATTGTTCATGACTAGGTGTGGATTCCAATATCCCAGATCCTACTTCCGACTCCTCTGAATCACGTATAGGCGTGTCAGAAGGAGGTGTGGGGGGAGGTGGTTGAGGAGTGTCCTGCCGGCTGCTGGACGTGTCCTCATATTCCTCTCTCCGGCGCTTGTGAGACTGGGAAAAGTCTGAGGTAGAGTGGCGAGAGTATTTCCGGGGAGACTTCGACCTAGATCTCGACTTCCGCCGCGGGGAGGGCGAGCGTCTCCTCTTGGAATGGTCAGAGGGGGGAACCTCGGTGACTTCGCTCTCACTGCTACTACTCACTGTCTCTTTGCTGAGGGCTTTTGTTTTGAGTTTGGGTCTGACAGATTTGGAGGAGCCGGGTTTCACTAAGGGTGACTTAACAATGAGATTTTCCCAAAGAACTTCGTCATCACACTGAAGCGCCTTATGGGCCGTGTCCTTTGCATAAGAATTAAACGCGGCTTTGATCTCATGTAAGGCTGCTAAACAAGATAAATCTTTCTTCGCCAGCAAGGCAGTTTTTAATTCAGAGTAGATGGCGCATCTTTTAGATAACCACACGCCTCGAGAGCGATCTAAACACTTGACACACTTGATGCAAAGTTTGTGAGCAAAAATGGGTAAAAGGGAGCAAGTGGGCGTGACACAAAGTTCAAACCTAGGCATGTTGCCGTAATGAGAGGATCCCCCCCTCCGCCGGGATAGGTGGCCAACTCCGCCGGAGAAGCAGTCTCTGGGGCCTGGAAAGAAAAATTTCCAGGAATCAATGCTCATAAGGATAACCTGCGAGGTATTACACATCCTAACCCAAATCCGCCGGAATGTTAGCTATAGCGCACTACTACTCTAACCTTCCGCCGGATCTGTCTAGCTGACTTTCAATAACTTACCTGTGACAAGAGCCACAGGTCCCTTGACCCTTTTAGTGTCTGATCATACTGAACAAGTTTGCAAAACTAATCTTATCACTTCGTGTACACTCGACTGGTGGCGCCGCAGGCGAGAGAGTCTTAATGTGTCACGGGGCCAGTCAGGGCGAGTTAACCCGGCGGGCCGAGTTTGTAGCCCTGCTAGGAATGCAATTCCGCCGGGAGAGTGTGGTTCAGCTAAACCACGCCGGGATCTTTTGAATGTTCCTACCCGTTAGAGACAGATAACTTGGACCCACCGCAGGGGGCCGCCGGAACAGACAAAAACTGCCGGGAAACAGGGTTGGCACAGCCCTTTTCCCGCAGTCCCACACATATATATAAAATACATAATGACATATAGGGACGTCTCCCTTACCCCAAAAGAACAAGCCCGCATGCATGAATAAAAGGGGGCATACATAGGCATAAAATAATGATAGAAAATTTAGAAACCTAAATTACCTGAAGCCTACGCCGGAGACCCTTAACTAGGTCGACCACGTGGTCCGAAGAACATCCCGGCAGGCGACGCTCCGGCACCCAGCAGCAGCACCATGAAGAGGGAGGCCCACCCAAGGGGCCCAAGCAAAACACAAACCCTGGAAGGTGGAGCACTACGTGCAGACACCCTTAAACCAGAGCTTTTGCTGATATCTGAAGATAATGGCATGTACTTTCCTCAATATTGACAGTCTGTATCATGCCTCGTAGAGTGGTCGCCTTTTAGCTAAGTAAACACAACAGCTGAAGGCGTATCACAAAAACAACACACGCGGTACGACAATCCGGGACTCGTAGACGCCTGTGACAATGGTACCCTAATTTAACACACACTTCCTGCGGACCTACCAATCTGGCAGCCGTGCTAGCTAATCTAAACCCTGTTACTACAACACAGATGTATACAAATGAGTAAGGACTCACTAGAAGCTCTGCGAACGTCGAATGAGCGGACACGGCGCGAGCCCTGTTGACAGGAGGGACGCGGAAGTAGGAAGGACGAAGATGGCCGCTAGGGAACCTGGTGTCGGGGAAGCAAAGCATGAGAAATCCACGAATATGGCAAGTCATATGATAACAGACATTAAGTTTTCTTTTCTTTTTTCTTTTTTACAGAGTTTTTTCTGTAGGGTACCCGATCAAAATGACGATCCCATGAGGGAATTAAGCGTGCACTTATGACGAGTACTCCATGATACTTCCGCGCGGGCTATTCAAAATGCTGGCGCAGGATGTTGAATGGAGACTATTATTACTAATAGGCGAAGTCGTCAATGATGAAGGGGCCCTATTAAATACTCTATTTCTGGAGGGTCCTTCCGAAAATAATGAATAAAACCGAAAGGGATATTGTCTGCCTCACAATGCGAATAATATGAATCCATGTGCTGTTAATATAAAATAATAATAGCCCCTTCAGGATTATGATGCGTTTAGACACTTTATTCTGGCTATCACTTGCCGATGCTGTTCAGGCTAGGAAGGATCTGTTGAAGCCAGAGGCATAACCGAATTAGTTTTGACCTCTTTAATTCCTAGAGATTCTTTCTAAACTGTATAAGATCGACTAATAAATAGCCAACATATAATAAAGAAACACATCCTCATATCCTGAAGGGTATATTAAGGGTATAGAAGAGGTATCTGCTTAACCCCTTCAGCACGATTACATACTTTTTTTTCATCATATTTTGGTTACCAATAGACGGGGCGAGTCCTCCAGTATTCACTACACTTACACGGTATATACCATAGTAAATTAACGGATGTATCTATTTTCCAGTAGAAAATTTGCAGAAATGTACAACTTAAGTTTGCAGATATACCTTTTATAATTATCTACAAAATCTGCCTGAGTTACAAGGTCAAATATTTTTGAATAAGAGACAAGGACTTTATTGTAAATTTTCTTGCATATATCAATCTTAGCAAGATGGACACCAAGCTTATTGGGCCTGAAAGATATAATTTTATCTTTCATAGCCCGTATGCCAACTATGCTAAAAATAACAGGTAAATCATCCGATATATAAAAATCACCTGTGTAGGTTAATGTATCGGTAGTGACAGAGACATTCTCAACATAATGATGTATATTTATCCTTAGGCCTCAGTTGCTGTTAGGAGTTTTACTATCCCACAAGGGAAAATATCTCACAAGTGGTTTTTCAAGCGGTTCAATATCAAAATTAAATTTTTTAGAAAGTTCCTTGGTTAAATAATTTACCCCACAACCGCTGTCTATAAGCGCTGTGGTTTTTCTACCTCCAATAGTAACTTTCTCCATATACTGTGTTTGTACTGGGTATGGCTAAGAACAAGGAGAATTTATTATCAAAGCTGGTTGAGACTTTGCTAAATTTAATGTACACCAACAAGACCTCATAACATCCATTCCCAACACAGAGAATTTGGAACAACTAAATTCTGGATTAACATTAATATTTATTACATCACCAGTTGATGTATTTAGCTCCAAAGGTACTTTTCTTTTTAAACAAACAAGATTTCTAAAGTAATCTTGCAATCCATAACTCTATCTGTTTTAAGCTTATTATAGTGGTAGGCTACTACATCCTGTATTAATTAAAAACGTAAAGCTTTGCATACCAATATTAATATCGATATACAGCTTAGTAGGCCTACCCTACCAGTACAGGGAACACACCTTTGTCTCCATTATTTATTGTATAAGTCTTTATACTATGGTACCTGTAGGCTGGTGTTATAAAAATAAGTTACAATACCTACTTGTTATTAATTTATGATGAACTATACAACCTTGGGAGATGGTCTCAGTATATAATATATCAATATGTTGATAAATATACCCTAATAAGTTACAATACCTACTTGTTATTAACTTATGATGAACTATACGACCTTGGGAGATGGTCACAGTATATAACAGATCAATATGTTGATAGAGATGGTGTTATAAACACTTTAAATGGAGCTCAGTGATCTGGTTAATCTGCTCTACTTAACTAACTCACTCTAAATCCAACAAGACTAGATTTTGGTGCGTTTTGTTACTATTGTGTACATCCATTTGTCGACATTCTCTTTTGTAGAGCCTTTGACATTCAAAATGCTAGTGTTAAGAAGATAAAATTACTTGCATTATAAATATGTATATATGTGACCGTACGTAAGGTTCTTGGGGATCATAGCTGGGTGGTCACAAATAATGTATAGGGTAGACTAAATATATAAGCTGCTGTTGACTTGTGTTTTATTCACATATTTATCCGTACAAAATCACCGGAAGTGAAAGAAGCAGACTCTAAAACAGAAACAAACAATGTAATACTTGCATGGTTAAGGTTCAAGGAAGATTACAAAAACACAAGCATAAAGTAATTACAACATGATAATCATTACCAGTAGTAGGCTATACAGTATATAATATATCTCACTCCTAATTACTAAACATGATAATCATTACCAGTAGTAGGCTATACAGTATATAATATATCTCACTCCTAATTACTAAACATGATAATCATTACCAGTAGTAGGCTATACAGTATATAATATATCTCACTCCTAATTACTAAAGATAAACAAATCTGAAATTCGGACTTAAGGCCTATAGCCTATAGGCTAACCGCTATAGCCTACTGCGTCACATTTTTCCTTTTCCCTTCAATTTTCTCTTCATAATTGCTGAGGGGCACAGGGCCCTGGGTGGGGCTTTGGTTTCCCGGGCGTTTCTGCACTCTCCTTGGCTCCCCGCCATGGAGTGGCTTCGGTCACCCAGGCTTTATTGCGGTCGGCAGGGAGGGTTCTGTGGGGGCGCTCGGTTATGGCCTTGGCCTTGCTCGGGGCCTTGGGGCTGTTCGGCCAGGCAGCTTGGGGAACAACAACAACAACAACTGCACAACAAATGTTTGATAAATAGGCTATCACTTAATTATATCCTAATACATTCAGCAATCCAATGTTTCTATTTACTGGAAGGCTTATATGTTTACAACCGTCCTGGTGGTGTAATGGTTAAGGTGGCAAAAATATGTGTGTGATAACCCGGGTTCGAATCCCGGTGAATCATATATACTTTAATTAATTTCATTGGGGGTGTGGTGGTGAGATTAATAAATATAATGGTATATTTAACCTATACATTCATGTTAACTAAAAATAAATAGTAGCCTATTCTGTACAGCTATATCTAAATATGTTGATCATACGAAATGGGACTTTCACTTGGCATTATTTCGCCTAATTAACTAACACTGTAACCTTCGGTGACCACCATTTCAACCTATATCATATCTCTTCTACCTTACACAATACACCAAACATGAATATTTATCCAAAATGCCTTATACACAAATATAAATTACAATTTACCTTCAGACTGCTCTGTGACACCTAGGCCCTACGAAATTCAAATTTCTCGCTTTCGTTTTCTTGTATTCGTTTTCTAACACTTATTATATTGCACGATGGGATGGTACACTAAACAATAACTTTAATATGTCTAACATTAAGACAGATTCTGCCTCGGGTCCGATTAACATGCTCCATACTACATATATATGCAAAAATAAACTAATATATTTAATAAATTAATGAAAACTAATAAAAAGTCATATACAAATATATTAGTTAGTCCTCTAAGAACTTTCTATTGTGACGGTCTTGTTAGAGAGAACGGAACTAATATATATTTCGTAAATACCCTATAATACCCTCTATTCAAATCTCTCTCTCTCTCTCATGATAGATATGGTGTGGTTCGTCTCCTAGAGAGATTGGTTTATGTGACTTAATTTTAGCTGGTAATTATGCCAAATATCTATGTCTACAGCTCCAACTTCCTTATAGCCTGAACATCGCAAGTGGTCATTTGGAACACAGCATATATGAATTTTTATTATTAAAATAGGGATTCGCACCAAGCCTAAAAAGACTATGTAGCACCAAAAGAAACTTTGTGGAAAAAAAAAAAAACATCGGAGGTGTTGTGGGGCAGGGCGCACGACGGAGTAGAGGAGAAGAAGACTAGGAAACACTAATTAAAGAAGCTGAAGGAGACGGGTATGGAGGAGAAACCGCATAAGATGTGGGAGGGAGGAAGTGGGGGACTCTCCGAGCAAATCGGCTAAGACAAGGGGGCGATTAAGGGAGGATATGAAGGGGAATGCCTGCCGTCGGGCATTGGAGAAATGCGGACAGTCGATCAGGAGATGCTGGACAGACACTGGAATATGGCAGCAAGGACAGAGCGTGGGGACATCACAGGACATCAAATGACCATGCGTGAGCCTGGTGTGGCCGAGCCGAAGACGGGCTATAGCGGTCTCCCATCGACGACTGCGATGAGAGGAAGACTTCCAAGGGAGGACGGAAGGTTTGACAGAACGCAGTTTGACATCAGACACCCTCATGGAGGTCCATTCGTCCTGCCAGCGCTGACGTAGTAATTGAGTAACACGCGGGAAGTAATCAGATGCAGGAATACGGCGTGGCACGAGTCGGTGAGAGGTAATAGCAGAGCGGGCGAAAAAATCAACCCGCTCATTGCCAGGCACACCAACATGACTCGGGACCCAACAGAAAGACAGGGACTTCAATTTAGTAGCGATGCGGAACAACCATTCTTGAATCTCCAGCACTAAGGGGTTAACAGCGGGAAGAGACTGAATACTCTGAAGAGCACTAAGGGAGTCACTAAAAATTACAAAGGTATGCAGGTGTGAACAAAAAATAGTACGTAGGGCAAATAAAATAGCAAATAACTCGGCCGTAAAGACACTAGCACATGATTGGATGTGACGTTGGAAGGTCCGGTCCGGGAACACAACCGCAAACCCTGTACCGGCGGAGGTCTTGGAACCATCAGTGTACACTGGAACGGCTGAAGAGTGGCGTAGCAGATGGTCCGTAAACTGAGCATAAAGCAACTGTGGGGTTGAAGAGGCCTTAGAGGGGGGGAGGGCAGCTGTACAAACGGTAGGGCGAGGGAGTAGCCATGGGGGGAACTCCGACTGTCGGAGGGGTAGCACCGACGGAATGGGAAAAGAGAAGGAGGCCAGTAAAGCAGAGACCCGACCGGGGAACGAAGTAGCAGACACTGATGGGGCTAAGCCGCAAGCCGTGGGAGGAAAACCAGCCGAACTGTGTTGCAGAAGGCGAAGATGACATCGAAGGGTCAGTTTATCCCGCCTGGATGATAGCGGTGGGACACCCGACTCAGCATAAAGGCTAATAACCGGAGTGTCTTATTGTTATGCAAGTACGGTATATGTGTGTATCTTTTTGTTATGCAAGTACGGTATATGTGTGTATCTTATTGTTATGCAAGTACGGTATATGTGTGTATCTTATTGTTATGCAAGTACGGTATATGTGTGTATCTTATTGTTATGCAAGTACGGTATATGTGTGTATCTTATTGTTATGCAAGTACGGTATATGTGTGTATCTTATTGTTATGCAAGTACGGTATATGTGTGTATCTTATTGTTATGCAAGTACGGTATATGTGTGTATCTTATTGTTATGCAAGTACGGTATATGTGTGTATCTTATTGTATATGTATGTATTCCTGATTATGTTTTAATTGTATTTTCAGTCTACTTATTTTTTCAATACAAGTTATCCATCAAGTATCCTATCAAGTATATATATTTCCGGGTTACATGAACAGACAATATATGTATTATCGGTAAGTACACAGTCATACAGTACACTTGATATAATTCAACACACACACACACACACACACACACCATATTAACCATCGTGTTATCAATAATAGTCATGTATGCAACAAACACCCACACACTACGACAAACGGTGTCGGTGAATATCAAGGTGAACACGGTATAACTGTTTCCATGTTCTGTACCGGATAACAAAAAATAATCACCATGAGCAAAACACGTACAGTTAAAAATATATATAGGCAGACAATAATATTAAATTGTAAAGGACAACCTGTTTTTTGTTTTTTCAGTTTGGCGCAACAACCAAAACAGAAATGACAATACATATACGACCCTACACTATAATTATGGGCTCCCTGGTGCTGGAGACAATACATATACGACCCTACACTATAATTATGGGCTCCCTGGTGCTGGAGACAATACATATACGACCCTACACTATAATTATGGGCTCCCTGGTGCTGGAGACAATACATATACGACCCTACACTATAATTATGGGCTCCCTGGTGCTGGAGACAATACATATACGACCCTACACTATAATTATGGGCTCCCTGGTGCTGGAGACAATTAAAAGGTATTGAACTGTTTGGCATATATGGTTGGATTGTAAATATTGGGGTTGGGGGTGAATATAGATGTGTGTGTGGGGGGGGGGGGGGCGATTTTAACTTTAGGATAATTTTTGAACTCACTTCTCCCTCATATTTAGCCCCATTAGTTTTGAGATATTAAGACTTTCTCCCCATTAGTTTGGCGATGATATGACCTTTCTCTTCATTTATGTCAGTTTTAAGACCTTTCTTGCCATTTAGGTGTCGATTGTTATCATCTTTTCCCAGTCAGCAATAGGGAGCCTGTAATTTATGAGGAACTGGCCTACGGCGGTGAATGTTTTCTACCGAAAAAGTACACATTTATCTTGAAGGGGGTCTTGGGGGTATTTTATTAATCTTGATGAAGCTCTAGGGAACAAACTATATACCTCCCCTTAAGTTGCATGAATTCGGGTATATTCGAAGTCAACGGCTGGCTGGGTCGATGATAATGTAAACTTTTAGGAAACACACAAGGTTACATGTATAGATAAATATGACATGTTAATATGAATAAATATAGCATTAGGTGAAAGAGAAACACAATATAGAGCTTTAGTTCTATATTTCTCTAACGTTTTGGGTTACGCAGAACCCATCTTACCACTCTCTCTCTCTTATGATATATATATATATATATATATATATATATATATGCTAAAGTATGCTCATTAATTGCATGACTCGATCACAATTTTTAAGTCATATTTAATTTATATAATAATACAGCTAGGTGTTTGTTACTATTTGATACCTTTTATATCACTCACTTCACCAACCAAACACAAATAATCTGAGCTCAGTGAGGAGGAACATTAAAAAACTTAGATGCAATTTTATTGCCAGGGTTGCTTTCTATCAACTTCAATCGGTATTAAGTGTAAAGAATGATCTCATATATTATGCATTGACAAGAACCTATTGTCACCTGACATCTCTCCATTCCACCACACACACACACACACACACATGTAAAATAAGAGGAAGAAAACTATATTATGCTATACAAAAATTCTCCTATTCTGGGATGCATACAATAAATGGAATATTACATAAAAACCATGATATCAAGACACGGGCAGTATTCACTAAAAAAAAAAAGCAAAACATAGCAATAAAAGGTGTATCCATATCACTCCGCACTTCGTCCTTTTGTCTCTCCCGTTAGTATATTGCGGGGGCATAAGCCATGATGTCAGATTCCGAGGGAATCACATGTTAATTCTTGGCACCAAGCATTTTCCCATTGTATATACTTTATATTTTCATAAAAAGTTTCGTGCCAGTTTTTATTTCAACTATTTTGCCATTTTCAGGTCTATATCATTGGTCGTCTAAAAATAATAATGACCCCGCATTGTGATTTATTTTATTTTATGCAAACATAGTCATGTAGTACCTTAAAATGACCAGTGGGTTACTCTTACACGTTTTATCACTAAATAAATTAATGTCCATGTAGTATAAACAATTTATTCAACAAAATGCTGTAACATTGTGGTTTCGAGCAGCGTACAAATGATTAAGAATAATTTTTCTACTTTCAATTCCAACACTGCATCCTTACGATATACATTGTGTACAAATAAAACTAGATACAATTTTATTAAATGCAACTAATAACGAGAAAATAGAACATGTAGTCCTATGAACCATGATGCGTGCATGAACCACACCATAACCAAAACTGTATGTATATTAAGTACAGGGTGTAGTGTATAGTAGTCATATCGCTTTTTGCATGCATGTAAATTAAAGTTCTAGAATGGCTGGCTAATTGCTTTGCTATCTGCTTATACTAATCCACCTTTCCTCTGTTACAGATGTATGGTGGTGGTGACTCTTGTAGTTAGTGGGGTTGAACAACCAACATGTCTTCACCTCCAAAAAAACAAGTGAAACCAAATGAAAGCACTAACTTTACTTTGTGTATCAAGTGCCAAGAGCCCGGAGGAGACCTTGTCAAGAATCCACAGTCCTATCAAAAGTTCTTGGACAGTGTACGGGAACGGGCCAAGTATGAAGAACCGACATTCCTTCCAATAAACAGTCGCTTAATTAACCTGACAGCAGACACTCTCGCTGAGTGTTGTGCAACATGGCACAGATCGTGTTTTCAGGAGACAGTGAATGCTACAAAGATTATTCGAGCGAAAAAACGGTATGAGAAAAGTTTGGCAAACAAAGATACATTTGCCATCCTTCACTATCCAGAGCATGGAGGACGACCAAGGTCAGGAGGAGGTCCATCTGCAACCGACACTAGTTCAGGAAGTGATATTACCACAACAAAGAAGTTCACTCGTTCCTCGTCATGTCCGTTCAACAAAGAAATTTGTTTTTTTTGTAACACAGACAAACCACAGGAGGATCTACATGAAGTGCGATCATACGATGCTGGCAGAAAGATCCGTGAAGCAGTTGAACAGAGCAGTAATGAGTTATGGAAAGTCCAACTACAACCACTCGACCCAAATGATGCCAGGGCAATCGACATCAAATACCACCTAAAATGCTACAACAAATATGTCAGCCGCAAAATGGAGACCAGCTATATGTTGGATGAGCCTACAACAGAACCAGAAACCAACCTCGCAGCTGAGATAGAGTTCATCTGCATGGTCCAAACTTTGATCGACAATGGCCAAATTCTTCTGATGGACGACCTATGCAGCACCTACAATGGTATTCTACGACTTCACGGCGCTTCTGACAACATAACAAACAAGATGGTCAAGGCGGTGATTTTAAAGCATTTTCCAAGCGTAGAAATATCCAGGCCATACAGGAACAAGTGTGAACATGTCTGCTCATCAGCTACAAAGGATGCAGCAATTGGACTTGCAGCAGAGTCTCAGTGCAATTCCAGAACAGATCTGGAGTATGTATTCAAGGCGGCCCGTAGTATTCATCAACAGATCAAGGAATGCAGGGACAACCAGCCATGGACATTCGATGGGTCATTAGTAGGACACGAGGACGGTGTGCCAGCAATGCCGAGAGCCTTCCTTTGGTGGATTCTGAATGGACCCCAGGGAGATTTGAGAACTGAGAAGCGTTCACAAGTCATGCACCAGACTTGTACTAACATAGCCCAATGTATTATGTATGAATTTAAATCCAACAAACAGGTTGCACTGAAACCTGCTGTTACAACCCGGAAGTTATGAGGAGTTTTAATTAGGCCTGGTAAGCACTACGGGTATGGTAACTCCCAAAGTGTCACACTAGACTGAATAGATTAGAAGTGAATTCAGTGAGGAGAGTAATAGTCTGTTTAACAGACTTATGCCAAGACTCAGTAGTCTATTTTAGAGATGGTAGTTATAGTTTATATAGCAGTTTATTTATGTAGGTTATTATATCATAAGCCACTTTGATCTTATAAACTTGACCACACCACTAACCCCTTTGTACCAAACTAATGCACATAATATGATGGTTAAGAAAAATCAAGATAATTTTAATATATATATATATATATATATAATTAATTATAAAAGAAAGGAGTCTATATTATATAAAGAATTGCAAGTAACTAGATTGAAAAGGAAAATAATATATTTATATGAATATTAATATATAAATTATAATAATTTATCTCTATGAACAAAAACAAAAATAAAGGAAGAGAGAAAAGAACCTTATATACTAAGGTAAACTAATGACACACGTAATAATAGGAATCGGGCTATGACAGACAAGACACTACTCCCTGGTTATCAGCACAGCTAGCGGTATTTAGTAGCACACAATACAGGATAACACTTCCACACAAATCTCCAGGAGCCGATATATCCAAGACGCTGGTTGAGTATATACTGATTTCATATGATATCTTCATGGTACTGTAGGAGGACGGCTCCAACACCTTCACCACTGGTGTCTACCTGCAGTTGATACGGTTTGGCAGGATCAGGGGCACGGAGCACTGGGTAGGTGGACAGCAGAGTCTTCAGGTGGTGGAAGGCTGCCATACACGCGGGGGACCACACAAACGCCACCTTCGTGCTGGTTAGGTCGGTGAGAGGGGCGGCAATAGTGGCAAAGTTGCTGCAGAATCTCTGGTAAAAGCCACACATACCCAGGAACCTCATCAGAGACTTGCGGTCCTTAGGCTGGGGATAGTCCAAGATGCTCTCGATGTTGGCGGACTTCGGGCGCGCCATGCCTTGGCCCACCACATGGCCTTGATAAGTGACCGTGGCCCGGCCAAAACAGGATTTCGCAAGGTTGATGGTGAGGCCAGCCTGGGAGAGACGAGAGAGCAGCATCTCCAGCCGTACCAGATGCTCAGGCCATGTTTCTGCAATTACAACAATGTCATCCAAGTAGCAGTCTACGCCAACTAAACCAAGAATAGTATGGGACATGATTCGTTGGAAAGTGGCAGGAGCATTGATCATTCCGAATGGCATTACTTTATATTGATAGAGACCAAAAGGGGTGGTGAATGCTGAAGTGATTTGAGCCCTGTCTGACATACCTATCTGATAATAACCTTTCTGAAGGTCAATAGTAGAAACAAATTTAGCCCTACCCACCTTATCAACTAAATCATCAATACGAGGCAGAGGGAAAGCATCAGGTACAGTGACCTTATTGAGCTTACGGTAATCTGTGCAAAGTCTACTGCTACCATCAGATTTAGGGACTAACAGACTCGGTGAAGCCCAAGGAGAGCAACTCTCTTCTATCAGGTCATTCTCCAACATAAAGTCAATTTCTTTCTTCATGATCAACTGCTTCTGGGGGTTTAGCCTATATGGTTGTTGCTTAATAGGTTTAACCATATCAGATGTTAGAATGACATCATGCTGTTGTGAGTTATAAAACCCTGGGACATCTGAAGTAATTGAGGGATACTTTAGGAGTAACAATTTAAGATCTGCCTTCTGAGATGATGTAGTGCCAGGGAGGTAATCATCTAAATGGCGCAAGACCTGACTGTTTTTAGGATTTCCTATAGGTGATGGAATGTCAGTACCCTCAATTATATCAGGTCTACCTGGATGTACATTTTCAGAATTGGTTACAAGACAGGGTTTAACCTGTTGTGAATCATCCTCTAAAGACCTTTCATAATATGGTTTGATTTGATTGATGTGAACTAGTTGTTGAGCTCTCCGTCTATCTGGAGTTTGAATAACATAGTTGAGTGGTGTCAATTTCTGAGAGACTATATAAGGACCAGAGTACTTACTTTTCAAGGCCTGACCTGGAATGGGTAGAAACAACAGAACCCTGTCACCTGTAGAGAATACACGAGGACAAAGGTCTCCTTTGATAAAGTAACGGTAGCTTTGTCTTGGGTTTCTTTCTGCCCTCATTTAACGTAGTTTAATAGGGAGTTCACATTGAGAAGAACCAGGAACTTGAACGAGCCAAACTTGTAGCAAGAGAGAAGGACCGGGAACTTGAACGAGCCAAACTTGAAGAAAGAGAGAAGGACCGGGAACTTGAACGAGCCAAACTGGAACTTGAACAAGCCAAACTTCATCAACAAAGTATCTCAAAGCCGACGACTCTTAACTTTGCTAAGAACATCCCACTACTACCAACTTTTCACGAGGACGATCCTGATGCTTTTTTCGTCACCTTCGAGAAGACAGCCCAGCATCTTCAGTGGGAGAAGCAGGAATGGCCTTGGTTACTACAACCTAAGTTGGTGGGTAGGGCTTCCACTGTTTTTTCGAATCTGGAAATCTTTGATGATTACGAGTTTGTTAAGAAGGCCATACTTGATGCCTATGCAGTCACCCCTGATAGTTATCGTAAAAAGTTTCGTAACTATGCTAAACCTGAAAAACACACCTTCTTGGAGTTTGCTAGGGAGAAGTTCCGCCTGTGTAAGAAGTGGCTAGACACCTCTGATATCACTACATATGCTAAGCTAGTTAATTGTGTTGTTTTGGAAGAATGGAAGAGGAAGTTACCATTTAGTTTGTTAGTTTACCTAGAAGAGAAGGGAGAGACAGACTTGATCAAAGCAGCACAGCTGGCGGATGCGTATGCACTTATCCACAGGAATCTCCATTGCAAAGATGTATCCAGGACCCTTAATGTAAAATCATCCTCTAACTATAACCCTGTGAATGTGGCTGGTGGACAACAGAGATCTCCTAAGTTCAATAGGAAAATGAATAGCACTACGGATTTCTGTACCTATTGTAAGCAGTCAGGTCATGATATCTTGAATTGTCAACACCCTAAGTGTAAGACCTCATCTGCATATAAACTTACTCTCACAACATCTAAGACTAATCCTACACAAAAAAACCCAAGTACATCTAGTGAGAGACCTATCACATGTGTTGCTACTAATTCTCCTAAAGATGTATTCTCTGCATTCAAGGTATCAGGTACCGTCTCTACAGGTAAGGGTTTTCCCCAATATCCAGTTACCATTCTTAGGGATACAGGGTCAGCTCAGAGTATATTGTGCAAGAAAGCTTTACCATCAGTAGAAAACACATTCACTGGGGAAAAAATTAAACTACTATCTCTAGATGCAGGCAAAGGAGTACCTATTGCTAAAGTGGTGCTAGACAGTGGATTACTCAAAGGAGAGGTAAAAGTAGCCATTCGTGATAAGATCCCTGTTGCTGGTGTGACTTTTCTTCTGGGGAATGATTTGGCAGGGAACGGTCTGATTCCAGAATTGGTCCTGTCAAACAAACCCATGGAGAGGAGTCCCACTGAGCCACTCGATCAAAAACATCCTCATGTCTTCCCCGTATGTGCAGTTACTCGCTCACAAACTGTTACTGCTCCTTGCCCAAACCTAGCCTTGCCATCACCTTGTGATAACTTATTATATCAGAATCTGAGCAAGGATAATCTGATTCAGGCTCAAGAGATAGATCCTACACTAGCTAAAATCAGACATGTAGCAGACACACCCACTGCAGGAAAAAACCCATGTTTTTATTATCATGAAAGTGTGCTTATGAGAAGTTTCCATCCTCCAGATAAGGCTGATGCTGATACCTGGTCCACTGTTCATCAAGTAGTCATTCCCACTTCTATTCGCAGTTCTGTTATGGAATTGGCTCATGACGGTTTAGCGGGACATTTGGGACAAAATAATACATATAAAAAGGTACTTGCTCTTTTTTACTGGCCAGGAGTCAAGAATGACGTTGCCCAGTATGTTAAGACCTGTCATACATGCCAAATCGCAGGTAAGCCTAATGAAGTCATTCCCCCTGCTCCTCTTAAGCCAATTCCTGTCACTACCGAGCCGTTTGAGCGCATTGTTATAGATTGTGTTGGACCTCTTCCCAGGACTAAGAAAGGTAATCAGTATCTCCTTACTGTCATGGACACTTCTACTAGGTACCCTGAGGCTTACCCTCTGAAGGACATAAAGGCTGGACAAGTGGTAAAACACTTACTGCACCTCTTTAGTAGGGTGGGTATTCCTAAGGACATTCAAACTGATCAAGGTACAAATTTTACAAGTAAGATGATGTCAGAAGTCATGAAAGAGTTGAATATTCACCACCATTTTGCCACAGCCTACCATCCACAGTCCCAGGGTTGCCTTGAAAGATTTCACCAGAGCTTTAAATCACTTATTAAAAAATATTGCATTGAAACTGAGAAGGACTGGGATGAAAACATAGACTTTCTCCTGTTTGCCATAAGAGAATGCCCACAAGAATCACTAGGCCACTCACCCTTCGAACTCTTGTATGGTTGCCAAATTAGGGGCCCTCTTAAAGTACTTAAAGATGTTTGGTTTAAGACTGTTTCTGATCACCCTCTACGCACAGTTTCTGAGTACATCAATTCTTTGAAGTTGAAACTATCTTCTGTGCGTGCTCTAGCTTTGGAAAATCTTGAACGTAGTCAGTCAAAAATGAAGTACATTTATGATTTGCGAGAGGTCCCGGGTTCAAATCCCGGTCAGGCCCCCATTTGTTACAACCCGGAAGTTAGGAGGAGTTTTAATTAGGCCTGGTAAGCACTACGGGTATGGTAACTCCCAAATTGTCACACTAGACTGAATAGATTAGAAGTGAATTCAGTGAGGAGAGTAATAGTCTGTTTAACAGACTTATGCCAAGACTCAGTAGTCTATTTTAGAGATGGTACAAAGGAGTACAAAGGAAATCAAGCAACAACAGATCCAGTGACCCTTCTAGGTTGCTTGTCCTCCAAAACACTGAGGATCAAGTGTCCAAACAGTGGTTTAGAGTGGGTAAGGGAACATTGGAAAGGGAATTACTGCCCTGGAACTAATGTCCGTGGCAGGATTAGGAAGTTAGTAGGGGACAGATGGGTTAGTAACTGAGGGGGGGATAAAATAAAGTTATTCATTTACAAACGCAGTCAGTCGCGGGTTTGATGCGAGATATTTGTCTAGGCGGAGTTTAAATGAATCAACGGTGATGCAGTCTATAACGTTTCGGGGAAGCCCATTCCACAAGTTGACAACTCGATTGAAGAAGAAATTCTTAGATTCGTGTGAGTTAAAAGATTTACCAATAATTTTGCAACCGTTTCCCCGCGTGTAATTAGATTGGTCGATAGTGAAGTACTTACTACAGTTCATATTGTCGATGCCTTTGATGATTTTGAACACTTGAATTAAGTCGCCTCTTAATCTGCGCTGGGTTAAAGGAAATAGATTTAATTCTCTAAGACGCTCTTCGTATGGTTTGTTCTTTAGGCTAGGTATCATTTTGGTAACTCTACGTTGAACTCGTTCTAGCTTGTTTATATCTTTTTGGTAATAAGGGCACCAGGATTGAACGCAGTATTCCAGAAGAGGGCGGACTAAGGAATTGTAAAGGGTTAGGATAACTTCTTTGGATTTATGCTCAAATGACCTGCCTATAAAGCCAATTATTTTGTTTGCCTTCTTAACAACTTCTGAACATTGTTGACTCGGTTTTAGGTTACTCGATATTGTTACTCCCAGATCGGTTTCTCTGTTTACATTCTTAAGCTGAGTGCCATTCATCGAATAGTTTGCTTTCTCATTTAGGTATCCGATATGTAGTACTTTACATTTATCCGCATTGAAACTCATTTGCCAAATTTGGGCCCAACATGACAATTTATCTAGATTGTGTTGCATATCGTCAACTTGTTCTTTTGAGAGTACGCTATTTTCAATTTTTGTATCGTCAGCAAATTTTGAGATTGTACAGGTGAGACCCTCATCTATGTCGTTGATGTAAATTAGAAAGAGAATTGGTCCTAGTACCGATCCCTGGGGTACCCCGCTACTTACATTGGTCCATTTTGATGCCTTACCGTTTATGACTACTCTTTGCTTTCTGTCGCTGAGCCAATTTTCTATCCATTTCAACACACCGTCTTGTATTCCATGCGCTTTTAGTTTTAGCAGTAAACTTTTGTGGGGAACTTTGTCAAAGGCCTTTTGAAAATCAAGGTATATAATATCTACAGCTTTACTCTCATCGTAGAGGTTGAGGATATCGTGGAAGAAGTCTAAGAGGTTTGTTAAACAGGAACGTTTTTTACGAAAGCCGTGTTGAGTATCTTTAAGTGTGTTATTTTCCTCTAAGTGATTTACGAGTCTGTCTCTTATGACCGTTTCTAGCATTTTACATACAACTGAGGTTAAGCTAATTGGACGATAGTTACTGGATAGGGATTTGCTGCCTTTTTTGAATATCGGTGTTACGTTGGCTAGCTTCCACTGATCGGGCATAGTTCCAGACTGCAAGGATTTATTGAATAGTAATGTCAGTGGTTTAGAGAGCTCATCCTTAGCTTCCTTTAGAACTCTAGGCGAGATTGTATCAGGTCCAGGCGTTTTATTTACCTTGAGTTTATCTAAACAATTCAATACTTCTCTCTCTGTAACGGTGATATTGCTTAAAACATCTGAATTATCAATCTGAATCGGCGATGGTGTAGGGATATCACTGAGGTCTTCTGTTGTAAAAACTGATGCAAAGAAGGTATTGAGGGCATTACTCATTTGTTCTTCGTCTTTGGTGTATTCTCCATTTTCATCGACTAACGGTCCAACAGTTGAAGTAACTACTTTTTTCTTTCTGATATAACTATAGAATTCTTTCGGGTTTGTTTTACTTTGATTCGCAATATGTAACTCTAAGGTCTTTTTACTTTGCTTAATTAACTTTTTGGCTTTGCGTCGTAGCTCTACAAATTTCAGCCGTTCTTCGTCATTTTGTGAGGATTTTAATCTATCATTAGCAAATTTTTTAGCAAGCAGGCAGTTTGAAATATCTTTATTCCACCATTTGGGCTTATTATTATGGCCTGGACGCCGAGTTTTCGATGGTATGCAGTCTTGCACTGCTTTTAGGTAAGTGGCTTCGAATAACTTCCAAGATGTATTTATGTCGTTATTGTGAATTAAAAAGCTCCAGTCAGTTTCTTTAAACATAGCTCTAAGTTTAGGAAAGTTTGCTTTCTTGAAATTAGGGACTTTTTCGATGCTACTATTTGGTTCGTTACTAGTAAAGTTTAAAGTGAAAGTTATCGTATGATGGTCGCTGTTACTGAATTCATCACCAACATTCAAATTCTCTATTAATTCTTCTTTTGTTGCAAGTACAATGTCAAGAACGTTATTACCACGGGTCGGCGTTCCAACAAATTGATAAAGCGAACTCTCTTGCAAGTTCGTATACAAGTCATGTCCGGAGTGTGAAGTAAGAGTATCGCCCCACTTGGTCACAGGTAAATTAAAGTCACCAAAAATTACGGTATCTTGTGAGTTACTTACATCTGCAATTTGTTCGTAAATTTCTCGGTCAGTTTGCACTGATTGAGCTGGAGGTCTGTATATTAATGCAAGTATTATTTTGGTACCTTTATTATTCTTTATTAGCACAAAAGATGCGTCGACATTCACAATTTGAGGTTTTGACAAGAGGGTAGGGTTAAGACTTTCTTTGATATAAAGTAAAACGCCACCTCCATTTCGATTTATTCGGCTTTTCTCAAACATTACATAACCGGGAAGTGAATACTCTGCTAAAAAGTCTCTATCTTCAGTATTGAGCCAAGATTCTGTTATGCCAATCACATCATAATTTTCTGTAAACACTAGCTCCTCTAAATCTGAAAATTTATTGCGTATGCTACGAGCGTTTGCATAGAAAACCTTTAAATTTGTTATTTTAGAACTCACGGAACGCGCTTTAATAATATTTTTGGTTCTTGTCGGATCTACATTTATGTTCACGGCTGTCCTCGGTCCTCGCTGTCTCCGGTCCTTATCGCTGGTGGTCCTCGGTTGCCTCTCTGTTTTTCTTGGCGTTGGATGATTTATGTCACTGCTGCTTCTTCTCGGATGGCGTTTTTTGATCCATGGCTGCGGACTGCTTCGTGTAGGAGACGACCCATGCATGCTGAACCCACAGGGTTTAGATGAGTGCCATCCTTGCAGAACAGAGTAGGCTGGTTGTAGAAGTTGTCCCAGAGGTTGATGAATTCAACTTCTTCCCTCAGACACAAATGTTTTAGTCGGCTATTTGTGCTGAAGGCCTTGTCGTAGAATTTGTCAGGTGCGTCGATCTTGGGGAGAATGCCTGAGATGATGATATTCCTCGACTTGTTTTTGTAGTGCTGGATCATCTTGCGATATTTCTTCATCAACTCTTCGGATCTGGTGTGCATTACGTCATTTGAACCAGCATGGATGACAAAAAGGGTATTTTCATTTGCATCCTTTGTGGTATCTTCGAAGGCTTCCACAATGTCGTCCAGTCCAGCTCCTGGGATGCAAAATCTTTTTCGTTGAATTGGGACTCTGTCGCAGAACTCTTCGACCTGTCCTCGTAGGATGGAATCCCCAACGAGCCTGGTCTCTTCTGGTTCGTCTTCCATCTCTACCAATATCTCAAATCTGTTTGACATTGTGACTGGTAGAAGAGACCTTTTCTGCGTTGGCCGTGCACCGTTCCTCACTGGTGTAAATCCGGAAACCTGTGGTGGCGGGACTCTACGTACAGGTCGGGGAGAGGAGTGGTTAGAACGGGGGCGAGGGGTTGGTACTGTTCGTGCTAGCAGGCTTCTTGCACGAGGAGTGGGGGAGAGACTAAGGTGAACAGGGCGGCTGTCCTGGTTTGATGTCGGCTCAGGTTCGTCAGAATCATCTGCTGCAGTGTCTACTGCAGGTGTTGGATTGTTGGCAGATGACGTTGGGGCGGTGGTGGATGCTGGAGTTGAAACAATTTGCGTTAGTGATACTCCAACGTTGAGTGTTACAAACTCTTGGAGTGATTCCAGCTTCCTGGTGAGGGCGTTGATCTTGTTGAGGGCTTCATCCAATTTTGCTGTCAAATCCTCTCGTTGCTGGCAGAGTCGGCAGACTTGTGGATCGGCAGGAGCAAACATGGAAGCACCAAACCTACCGGCGCAGTTCGTACAGGCACGAGGCATGGTGACTATCACTTTCTTCAGTTCACTTCACTCACTTAAAAACACTTAACTCACTTTAAAAACACTAAACTCACTTTAAAAACACTTCACTCCCTTCAGGTTGCTTCACTTACTTAAATAGGCCTAACCGAAAACAAAAATGTTGAAATACACACAAATAGGTTATCAGCGGTGATAGCCTAACCAAAAATTAAAACAAAACAAAATTAAATTTGAATACGCAGTGATAGCCGAACCGAAAACAATTTTATGTTTATTTAAACATTAATAGGCCACCAGGGGTTATAGCCTATCCTAACCGAAAACAAAAATTATGAACTACCGGTAGGCAGAAATAGGCCACCAGCAGTGATAGCTTAACTGAAAATTTAAAAATTGAAGTACGCAGAAATAGGCCACCAGGGATGATAGCCTAGACTAACCGAAAACAAAAATAACCGAAAACAAAAATTATGAAATACCGGTACGCAGAAATAGGCCACCAGGGATGATAGCCTAGACTAACCGAAAACAAAAATTATGAAATACCGGTACGCAGAAATAGGCCACCAGCGGTGATAGCCTAACTGAAAATTTAAAAATTGAAGTACCGTACGCAGAAATAGGCCACCAGGGATGATAGCCTAGACTAACCTAAAACAAAAATAACCAAAAACAAAAAAGTATGAAATATGCAGAAGTAGGCTACCAGGGGTGATAACCTAACTAAAAAAGCAAAACAAATATATATATATATATATATATATATATATATAATAGAATATGTAACTAAATATACAATTCACCAAATAGAGATTATATAAAAATAAAGTGTAACTGCACACAAGGGGTTAATATACTGTATCAACAGATGGCGCTGGTGTCACTGTAGGCTAGTCAAGCAGGATTATATTTAGATAAACAAAGTTATCAGTCAAAGGTTACTACAGTACAAGATCATGCAAGCAACAACTAAAATTACAGATATATATAGCTACAGTAGGATACTGAATACGATAACTACTCGAGTTAATAAGAAAATACAAAGCTAGGTCGATTAGAGGTGCGCGTGCGTCGTCTGCTACAAGCTAGGATAACAAATGTAAACAACAATGTTTATCAGTCAGAAAAGCAATAAAATAACATGCACGGCAACTACAGAACTATGTGGAGGTTAAACAAGCACTTAACTACTGTTCATGCAATGAATAAAGGAAATTGGGATATGAAATACTCAAATTATGATCGAGTTTTCTCAGTGGCGATGCGGAGCTGTTGGCGATGCTAAAGCCGGCGGGTGAGAGGAGTTATGGTAGTTATAGTTTATATAGCAGTTTATTTATGTAGGTTATTATATCATAAGCCACTTTGATCTTATAAACTTGACCACACCACTAACCCCTTTGTACCAAACTAATGCACATAATATGATGGTTAAGAAAAATCAAGATAATTTTAATATATATATATATATATAATTAATTATAAAAGAAAGGAGTCTATATTATATAAAGAATTGCAAGTAACTAGATTGAAAAGGAAAATAATATATTTATATGAATATTAATATATAAATTATAATAATTTATCTCTATGAACAAACAAACAACAATAAAGGAAAAGAGAAAAGAACCTTATATACTAAGGTAAACTAATGACACACGTAATAATAGGAATCGGGCTATGACAGACAAGACACTACTCCCTGGTTATCAGCACAGCTAGCGGTATTTAGTAGCACACAATACAGGATAACACTTCCACACAAATCTCCAGGAGCCGATATATCCAAGACGCTGGTTGAGTATATACTGATTTCATATGAATTCAAGATGAATTACAACACCCTCCGTCACAGCCTGAACCCCATATACACGTACAGAAAGGTAACTAGAAAACAGAAGATTGGCAAGTACAGCGCCATCTATTATTAAGAACATTAAATAAAATACAAAATGAATCAATTGACGCACTCAACGGAGACGTCATAGTCGACCCTGGCTGGCACAACAAAACAACTGAGTGCCGAGTCGAAAGGGGTCGAGCACAGCAGAAACTCTCGAAGCT
Source organism: Lithodes maja (assembly GCA_037953745.1). Lineage (NCBI taxonomy): Eukaryota > Metazoa > Arthropoda > Malacostraca > Decapoda > Lithodidae > Lithodes > Lithodes maja. The sequence continues at coordinate 105,309 of JBAKBP010002932.1, forward strand.
TCACAGTGGCGAGGGATGTGACACCTGCAAATGTTGAGAGTGGTTTCCGTCACAAAGTATGTAATGAAAATGAACATATTCTTGGTGTAGGTCTTAAGGTTCATGCATACACTAGAAGCAAGCATCTTGTTGAATTCTTGCATCTAAATAACACCAGCGTGAGTTATCAGCGTGTTCTCTGTGTGGAGACTCAGCTAGCTGAAGCAGTGTTGAAACGTATGGCCAGCACAGGTGGCATTTTTGTGCTACCAGGCTTGCAGAAAAATATGCATATCTTTTTTGCAGCAGACAACATAGATTTTCTGGAGGACACACCAGATGGTAAGCAGACTTTCCATGGTACAGTGATTACAGTATTCCAGCAGAAAGGAACAACTTCTCTCGCTCAAGGAAAACTTGATGTAGGGTCTCCAACAACAACACGATTCCTAAAGGACATCCCAAAGTCAATCACAGATCTCTCCGAATGCACAATCAAGGGGTCACCAAAGCCAGAAAACAGTCCCAAGTACAAAGATTTCAAGCCTTGCGAGAAGTTAGGCTCATCGGAAGCACTACCGGCTGATGATACCTGTTGGCTGATCTCAGGATATCAACACAGATCACTCATGACAACTGCTGCAGCATCAACTACTCACATTCAGATGGAAAGTGAACAGTTGCCAGAACCCACAGAAACTGAACTCGCTCCGAGTGATTCAATACCACCTGCTCGAGAATCGAAACCGTTCCCAACATGGTCAGGATATAATTCCTTGATAACTGATGACCAGCAACCTTTGACCAATGTGTTTGTTCTGCCACTCATCGCTGCCCCAGCAAATCAGTGGCAAACACTTTTGACAGTCCTGATGCAAGCACAGCATATAAGCGCAGAAGTAGTTGGACCCGAACGAAAAACAATGGTAACCCTTGACATTGACTTGTATATGCGTGCGATAAAGATTGAATCCCTGTATCCAGAGCACCAAGGGAAATGGATTCTACATATTGGAGAGTTCCACACCGTCCTACGTACCTTGCGAGCTATTGGCTCTGCCATAGAAAACAGTGGAATTGACGATTCTTGGATACTTGCAGGTGTTGAAGATATTAGTGTTATTACCATAGCATAAGTAATAACAATTTGACTTTATAACAAAAATTGCCATGTGAATTTATTTGACATAAAAAACGTGTTTTCAGTAACATATTTTCTGGGTAACATGTGCTATATTGACCATTTACTTTCTCATAACTGACCTGACAGCTATAACAATGTGTTCTTGTAATCATGGATGTCATTCTGGTCATTTTGAGGGGTCACTCAATATGGTTTATAATAATTTTCTTGTTTTTTAATTTTACCCTAAATCGCCTTTTACCATGTTTGTATATATGGCTTAAAAATATAGTAAAATGTAAAATAAAAACTGGCACCAAAGTTTTTTCTCTTTAGTAATGTATAAGCTTCACGAAAAACATTGGTAACAAGAATTAACATGACCCCCGCACTGGTTTGGCACCTCTCGTGAGAACGGCCGCGCGCAGACTATTTTATGGCTAACTCAACTAAACTCGCGCATATTCTCCGTATGGCGCGCGGTAACGAGACGAATAGGAATATGCCTAGACTCAGAATGAGACTACAGTTTTAAATCTTATATATTTTATTAGTTAAACATAATATATTTACAATTATTTACATATCGTTTTATATATACAGTATATATTTAATATTTACGAACAGGAATAGACATAAGAGAGTTCCATTTTACATCATATTTACTTAATTATTTAATATACGTATGTATATATCTACCTCAATCTATCTAAATATGATGTATACCATTTAAAAGGTTTTCCCTTGGATATCATATAGCAGTCAAGAAGATAATTAATATGAAGTGCTGGGAGAGCAACCACAGCTATAGTTTATTCGCTGTAAGTAGGAGAAAATCGTGACACCTATCCTCTGTAAGTCAAAAAGAGCTAGAGCAAATTGGCTGTAAATTTCCACATCTATTCCTTGACTGACCCTTCCCAAAAGTTAGAAATATTAGCTCGATTACTCTAATCTTTTTTGAGTTACAGAGGTTAGAGGTCATGATTTCTCGCTCACTTACAGCGAATAGACTGTAGTGCTTGTAGAAAAAGTGGATTGATGATAATTATACATTTAGTTAATTAGATGAATATAAGATTTTTAACTGATAATTAAACAAATATCATGTATATTATAGAGAAGAACATTTATTGCATGTTACACAGATCTATTATTGAACAGAATATACAAAAGATAATCCTAAATTATTGTGTTTAATAACTTTTGCTAAATGATATAAATGTTGTCATATCAGAATAATTGTTTAAGTACGGTACCGTACAGAATACAGACATTTTAGTTTAATGTCTACTACTTCAATTCTTCTGCAAAAAGTGTATAATTATACAACTCCATTAATTAAATAGATACTGACTGACTGACTGACTGACTCTCTCTCTCTCTCTCTATATATATATATATATATATATATATAGTATATGATGTAGCTTCATTAATGGCCACTTCCATGCGATTTAGCATTGGCCACGTTTTGTGCAACGTTGGAAGCTAAATTTTGTGGCCGTTTTGATTTTGGGTTTGGCAAAAGGCTTGGTCTCCGTCATTTTCCAAGAGGGGCTGCTCCTCGAGGTTTTCCAGGCCCTCTTCTTGCAATGGAAGTTGGCTGGCTTCGAATTTTTCCTCTGCCGGCTCAGGTGTTGCAAATATTATTCCCCAAGTTATGTAGCATACTGTTTAGCTGGTTGGCATTTCTCATTTGTTTTAAACGTCTGACAGCTGTGCTGAGGGCTGCCACTGTGTCACTGTTGCTGTATTGTTGTGCTACATTTTGGAATGTAGTCTCTAACTCACTAACATCTGCACACTGCCTTGGATCTTCATGAGTATTTTCTTCCACCTCAGCCATCAGATGATCCCGCGATAGCTGAAGGTCCTGTGCACTTCCTTGTGCACGAGCAGGAACAGTGCAGCCATTGTCTTCATTTTCATGTTCTTCGTGCTGTGGCTCCAACAGTCCTCTGAAAAAACTTTCAGGCGGCGTTTTGTCTCGCCCACTGCCACTGACGCCAGCCATCGCCTGTTTCCAATACTATCAATAAACACTTGGGGCAGGACCGTCATGCTGTAATCCTCACAGGCAGTCTGATGTTTACATACTTTTCCATTTTCCCCCACATTACATTCACAAAATCCAGCTTCCAGATCTACGCTATAATAAATAGATGATAGAGACTGGCTCTGGACTGTATACTTTCGCTATCACTGAGCTATAGTACATTGTTCATGTCCCCTTTATTAATCCCACTAACCCACTTGAACACCTCTATCATATCCCCTCTAACTCTGCGTCTCTCTAACGAATGTAAGCCTAATTTTGTCAACCTTTCTTCATACAGTATAGGTATACATATACTGTAGGTATACATACATATACATATACATACAAATTACATATATGATAAGAAAATGGGAGTCTGCAGAAAGCCGATTGGCCCACACAAGGCAGATCCTTCTCACACCCAACCCTAATTATAAGGCTGACTTATAGGCCCAACTCACTAATACTAGGGCCCTGGGGACTACCCTCGCCAAAATGGTCAAGTCAGCATAAGTAAAAAAAAAAGGGGAATCTGCAGAGAACCGAATGGTCCACACACGGCACGTATACCGTAGTAATTAGATACATAACTCATTAATACTATGAGGATTGACCTCACCAAAAGGGTCAGCGGTCAAACTACAAGCTGTTTCCGTCTATAATCTGACGGTCTGGATCTATATTTCTTGCTCTTTTTATTTTATAATTTTCATGGAGGAGATTTAGCAGGATGTTATCTATTTTGTAAAGGCCATCATTTAGATTCATAGTGTTTCTATATACCGGTACTCTGATCAAGGCTGACTCGGCAAATAGTCTTTCATAAAAGCAGCTTGACCAGATCATCTTAGCCTCATCTTAATATATATGATGGCTTAATATTTGTTTTTGTTTAAGTATACCATTAGATTCTTGAGCTGACATTGCCCATATATATATATATATATACATACAGGTATATATATATATATATATATATATATATATATATATATATATATATATATATATATATATATATATAAAACGATATGTAAATAATTGTAAATATATTATGTTTAACTAAAAAAATAAATAAGATTTAAAACTGTAGTCTCATTCTGAGTCTAGACCTATTCCTATTTGTCTCGTTAAGCTCGGTTCACACATACCCGTCCTGAGGTCCCGTCCTTCCCCGACCACTGAATTCGTATGCAATCATGCAAGGACGCCGACATAAATGGGTATGGTCTGTTCATGAACGTACAGTGACGCCACAACACGGGCCGCGGCAGCGAAGGCGGCGAACCTTTTTGGTATACCAAAAATAAACCCCTCAGGACGGACCAACCGCCAAAAAACGGGATAAGGCGGGTCACCCACGTGACACCTACGTGACTGGTCAGCGCATGGACGCCATCTGGTGGCGTCTATGCGACGCCTAGATGCCACCAGACGGGAGTGGTCTGCGACCAAATAATTTGAAAGTTGAGACGGCGATGTGGCAACGTCGTGTCACGTGACCACGCCGTGCGCACCCTCTTCCCGCCACTCGGCGTCCATGGAATTAGTATACATCAAGATAAATATGAATAATTAATACTTAACTAAAGTAGCACATGAATATTTTAACATGAACAAATAATTGAGGCATAAGAATTACAATAGGCAATGCAAAACCAAAGAAATAAAAAAGAAACATGAATTAACTGAACTTACAATGACATGCAATGAGAGTATAAATAAAGAATAATCTTATCAATGCATAAAAAATGAAATTAATGCAAAAATATTCCTACATTAACCCATGTCTATCGGGGCCCGACTTAAGTCCGTATCGAAAAATTTGGACTATGTGGCGGGGCCCGACTTAAGTCCGAGTGCAATTTTGGCGAAATATTGGCTCTGAGAGAGAGACGAGTGACTGGAGGAGCATGGGTTACCTCATGACCGCTCGCCACGGCCGCCGTGGACCTACTGAGATTTACTCCACTTACATCCACCCTCACTCCCTCGCTACATACGTAATTATATAAAGAAATTACCGTATTTTAGCGATTTTGCCCTTCGGTTGCACGATCGTTGCAAAACAACCAGTGATCGTAGAAGGATGGTTCGGGTGTCATTGGAAAGCTTAATTTATGCCCTTTCAGGGATACAAACTTGTATTACGCTCTGGGTCTTGTTTATGCATGAAAAAGAGCACGGAAACAACCCCATTTATGGTAAAAAAAAAAAACCCGCTGGGCGGCACGGTGAAATATACCGCCTAGCCCGCTCATAAGGTGGTAAAAAAACTAAAAACTAATAAGAATACGCAATGTAAATAAAAAAAAAGGGAAATGAAAATAAACATGAGTACACTGAACTTAGAATGACAGACAATGATAATACATACGGAAATATAATGTGAATAAATACTACTGAATTACATAAGTGCATAAATGCAAGTATAGTAATTAAAAATCATCGATTAAAGTATGCAACATAAACGACATAACATTCATGGTAGTGGCCATCGCCGACGACACTGCGTCCATCGTATTGTGGTCGCAGTGCCGTCACAGTGCCATCGCAGTGCATCGCAGACAGGTCGTAAACAGACTTCTTAGGTCGCCGTCCAACGGGACTGGTCATGGCACCAAGTCGCCGTCCATGCGCCGTCTGCCGGGGCGGTGACGTGTTGAGGTCGCTGTCCACTCCCCGTCCATGCACCGTCTACTGGGGCGGTGACGTGTTGAGGTTGGGCATCGTGGCCACACGTGGCCACTCGGGACACAAGGTCCTCCGTTTGATGCCGTCCAACAATTTTTGGTGGTCGGGGAAGGACGGGAGCTCAAGACGGGTATGTGTGAACCGAGCTTTACCGCGCGCCATACGGAGAATATGCGCAAGTTTAGTTGAGTTAGCCATAAAATAGTCCGCGCATGGCCGTTCTCACCAGAGGTGCCGAACCAGTATACAGAAGGGCAATATGCCTCCGTTACAGTCAATATGTAACTTTGTCTTTTTTTTCTTTTCTTTTTTGAGGGGGGGGGGGGGGGGTAGAGCGGGGGTGGGGGGGGAGGATGGTGGAAACTTTAAGTAGTGTTGCAGTGTCAATTTTTATGTGCATATTTGTATTATTCCATATGCCAAAGCGCATTCGCGTTCGTACAATGTCTGCATTTCACACGCGTCTCTCTCTCTCTCTCTCATAATTATATAAGTATGAACAAGTCCCAGAGCTTCTATCTAACGTGTGGGTCAGTTGATTCATGGGCACTAAATAAAAGAGGGTAGATGAGAATGAAAGACGACAGGTGAGAATGAAAGAGGACAGGTGAGAATGAAAGAGGACAGTTGAGAATGAAAGAGGACACGTGAGAATGAAAGAGGACAGGTGAGTGTGAAAAGAGGGCACGTGAGAATGAAAGAGGACAGGTGAGCATGAAAGAGGACAGGTGAGAATGAAAGAGGACAGGTGAGAATGAAAGAGTACAAGTGGGAATTAAAGAGGACAAGTGAGAATGAAAGAAGGCAGGTAAGAATGCAAGAGGACAGGCGAGGAGAGAAAATAGATGAAAATTAAAGAGGACACGTGAGAATGAAAGAGGACAGGTGAGAATGAAAGAGGACAGGTGAGAATGAAAGAGGACAGTTGAGAATGAAAGAGAACACGTGAGGAGAGAGAACAGATGAAAATGAAAGAGGGCACGTGAGAATGAAAGAGGACAGGTGAGAATGAAAGAGGACAGGTGAGAATGAAAGAGGGCAGGTGAAAATGAAAGAGGGCAGGTGAAAATGAAAGAAGACGGGTGAGAATGAAAGAGGGCATGTGAGAATGAAAGAGGGCAAGTGAGAATGAAAGAGGACAGGTGAGGATGAAAAGAGGGCACGTGATAATACAAAGAGGACAGGTGAGAATGAAAGAGGACAGGTGAGAATGAAAGGGGACAGGTGAGAATGAAATAGGACACGTGAGGAGAGAGAACAGATGGAAATTAAATAAGGCACGTGAGGATGAAAAGAGGGCACGTGATTATGAAAGAGGACAGGTAAGAATGAAAGAGGACACGTGAGGAGAGAGAAGAGAAGAAACTGAAAGAGGGCACTTGAGAATGAAAGATGACAGGTGAGAATGAAAGAGGGCAGGTGAGAATGAAAGAGGGCAGGTGAGAATGAAAGAGGGCAGGTGAGAATGAAAGACGGCAGGTGAGAATGAAAGAGGGCAGGTGAGGAGAGAGAACAGGTGGGAATGAAAAGAAGACTGGTGATAACTAGAGGGGTACTTGAGGGAGCGCATACCTCCGCCTAAATTGGTGGACGTATGCGTTCTACCGATCGCTTCTTAAATATTACCACTTCTTCCTTGTCGCATATCTTGTCTCCCCACCAAATTTCGTGAACGTTGGTGTATAAATCTGTGAGCCGTCTCCTCTGCCGGAGGTATGAGCTATACCGATCACCTACTATTATGAATAACTTTCCTTGGTTCATATCCTATCTGCCCACAACATTTCGAGAAAATCGGTTGTAACATTCTGAGATATCTTGTTTACAGACAAACAGACATGCAGACCGACAGACAGACAAATGGAGGAAAAGACATAACCTCCTCAACTTCGTTGAATGAAAAGGAATGAAAGAGGACAGGTGATAATGTAAAAGCGTATAATCAGATTTACTAAAGCTGCTTAAACTAGAAAATAGTAAATTTATATAACTTGAACAAGTCTGAAACAACGTAATTACTTTTTATGAGATGAAGCATAGTGAAGGAAGGTCGGAGGAAATTAGGTGATTTAGAGACGAAACGAGATTGTAGCAAAGATGAGCCACAAGTTTCCCAGAACATCACCACACCAGGATGAAATGAAAGCAAGGTAGTGCCACAGAGTTCTCAGAATGTTGATTTTGTTTGAATGGAGCTCCGTCTCGAGTGGGTCCCTGGCTGCTGTAGTATCTTCGTGTGAATACTGGTAACACAAGAGGACTGGGAGGAGAGAAGGTCATGGTGGTTTTGCTGATCTGATTCTCCTTGTTACTCCAGTCTGGTACAGTCTTAGATTACAAAGCAAGACCAGAAAGATGGACAGTCTCCTCACACTCGATGCCTCTGTTCACCAAGAAGAAACCTGGTACAAACCAACAACTGTGACTTTTGGAGTAAATTTGATGGCATATTTCTCCAACCTGTACGTATACATGTAGGCCAATGTATGTCGAATCCTGTGTAGGTCCAGTATACCTAACCTCTTCTATACGGTACCCCTCTTCCCTTATAATTTGATGAACTAAAATAAGAAGAAAACAGTATGCTTTATTTGCTTATGAGAATTGGCAGGAGTCCATCCAGCCCAAAACTTAATTTGCAGATGACACTTGATCAACCAATCAATCAAACAACCAACTAACCAACAACCCACCCAACCAACCCACCCTCCCCCAATATACCAAAGACCCCACAGCCCCCTTCCTTTCCTTTTGTACCAGCATGAGCCAACCGTTAGTCTCTGCTGCTCTTCTCCCCTGGGTAGTGTACGTGACTAATTGTGCATTTGTGAAGAGGTTGTATAAGAATGTGTGCTGGGAGAGAGAGAGAGAGATCCTGGTAGTCTCATCTCGGATAACCCTCTCATGTTATACTTCCACCTGTTTGCTTATGCCTTAGAAAATTAGAACACAAGATAACAGGAGTCATTCGAAAGCCGATTGACTAATATCTGTTTTACATTTTATTAATAGCCTACTCTAGGGAAAATGGAGTCTGACCCAGGTGACTTTTGTGGTTTTAGCTTGTCTAAGGACTGGTACATCATATCTACTTAAGTTACTTTACTTAAAATATTGTCTAATACTGTCACTGTCCAGTGGACAGTGTTCATGATTAACCCTCACAGTATCGGCGACGTCTCATATATTTTATTTAAGCTACATTTAGAAGATGTTACGAAACTTAGGAAAGATATATGGTTACTAATACGATTAATTGAGATAGTCTAGCTTTTTAATGGGTAAGCGTCCTTATTCATATGACTACAATCGTCTAATGCTTGCCAGAATATAAGGAAAAGTACGTCACCGCTACAGAAGGAGTTAAAGATTGCTTAAGATACTACATACTGTCGATCTCGTTATCTATGACAATTTATGTCTCCGTTTTAAGAGGGCCTCTTCCTTTTGGTTTATAAAACTGGAAGAGCCCCTTCGGATTTACTTTAGATTACCTAGCGATTTTGGTTTCGTAATTACGTTTACCTTTCCTAATATCAGCTTTAACTATTCTACTAAGATTTGGATACCGGTAATAATTTCTTGTTTTCACCTCTGTTCATTCTCCTATATACCCCTTTCTTTAAACCTAGCATAAGATTGATGCTATTATTCATCCATCTAGGATGACTATTTTTGGATCTGAAGCGCTTTTTAGTGATATATTTACTTTAGGCACCACTAATGATCTTACTATATTTAGTTTTACGTAAATTAATATACTGGGCTGCCTGATTTGTGTATGCCGTATATTTGATTACTTACTAATACCACTTAACCTTTTAAGGTCCAGGTATTCGACCTGCATGTCTCCAAACACACCTGCCAGGTGTTATCGTAATCCATGGACGTTGGCTTGTAGAAAATTGGGGACTAAAGTCAAGGTTACAGTTATCTATTTATTTGTGTTCATTCTAGATTGGTTGTGTTCGCTATTACCTCCTCCGATAATTACATTACTATTGAAAATGTTTTTTTTTACTGAAATTTAAATCAAGTATATTGTTACCTCTGACTGGCTCAGTTACATGTTTAGTCGAGAAAAGTTCTATACTGGTTCTGAAAAATAATTTAATCACAGATCACTAGTGTGATTCCCCCAAATTATTCTGCTAAAAATAAAATCTCCTACAATACAAACTTTACTAGATTGACAGGGTATGTTAATAATATCCCAGAGTATTTTACCATCTATTTTATTTTAACTTGGTGGTCTGTATATAAGGCCAATTACAATAAAAATCATATTTGAGATCAAACCTGCGACTCCAGCCTCCTTTCATCCTTGACGATCTATACTGTACCGGTATATAGTAAAGGCCGCGTCATACAGAGGTCGACCGCGACCCGACAGTAACCCGAAGGCAATGACTTGCACTTTTCACCCGAATTCACCCGAAGTCCCCGAATGAGATTCGTACCCCGCCTATGACTAGAAAGCAATTCGAATGCTACCCGAGGGACTCGAATGCGTCTCGAATACGAGTCGATGTTATCCAATATATTACTCGAAACTAACCAGAAGTTGAACGGAATTGAATCGACCATGAGTCGAAAGCTAATCGACGGTGACCCGAGTAGCCGATACCAACCCGAGTTAAAACCGAATCACACCCGAAGTAACCCGACTTAAAACTGAATGAAAACCGAACCCCACCCGAAGTCAGGAACCCAACTGGAATGAAACCAGAATGTATATAGGGCCCGTGCGTGGGTGGCAGTGTACGATAATTCGGGCCGCTCGAACTGCACACAGGACTGCTTCACGTGGTTCCGCCCATCGACTTACATTCTAGTCATTCGGATCACGATCGAGTAATCATCGAGTCTAATTAGAAATGTCGGACATGCATCGAGTAATTTTCTAGTAGTATTCGGGTATCCATCCAGTCATCATCCTGAAATTCGGGTCAGCATCAAGTAACAGTTGACTTTCGAACAAGTTTATGTAGGAATTTTCCACTGAGCATCGAGTCTAATTCGGGTTACGGTCTACATCACCAGGTCTAAGTCCACTTAGGTTCGATCAATTCTGGTATGAATCGGGTTAAATTTGTTTACTCGAAAGTGACCCGAATAGGTCGAATGCGATCAGAATATGGTAGAATGTAAGCCGAATACCACTCGAATGTAAATCGAAGGTGACTCGAGGATTTTGTAACGGTTTTTTGACCCGAACGCACTCGAGGATTTCCCAAAAGTTAACGCATACACTAACTTTTGGCCGACTCACCCGAACATTCGGGTGATGATCAGAGCGTGACTAGAACGACTCGAACATACCAGAATCATACCCGATGTCGTCCGATTATTGGGCCGAATACACTCGAACCGCAAAAATTTGATTTTTTTTTGCAAGTCATTGCCTTCGGGTTACTGTCGGGTCGCGGTCGACCTCTGTATGATGCTGCCTTAAGCGTTTGGATGGCTTCATAACCTCTGACCAAAGTCCGCATCTGTGAACGGTCCTATTTTCGAATGAATGAAGTCAAAGCGAGATTTTATTTTATTAAATGTATTTATTAATTATTGTTATCATTAATTTGTGTTTCATGTATATATATATATATTTGTTCCTCCCTAGACCTCCATCAACCTTATCAAAAACACTCCCAAACCCCTCTTCGAGATAATTTGTAAATTTGTCGTTAGAAAAATATCCTGGCCAAAGGCCGATTAATCGCTAATTGCAGGTTAGCTGTTGCTCGCCAGGAAAATATTACATCTAAATGGCACGAAAGGTCTTAAATTTGACAAATAAATAGGGCAATAGGTCATTAAAAAGCCAAACTAATGGGCTGAACTTCTCAAAATCTGAAAACTAATGGATCTAAACATGATGGAGAAGGGGGACCAGAAAAACAACCTCCCCCTTAAAAAGCATATAGTCAGTAATGAGTCTCAGGCTTACACCCCTTGAGGATCAGGGCACGTTTTGACAGTTTATTCGGCAGTAGTTCACATGTTCGTTGGAAAACTCACCGCTCAACACTCTATCATCTGGGGCATAACTCAACACATAACATTCCAACATGAACCTATTAAAACTTGGCTATTTTCGGGACCTGGATCACCTTTACCTGTGCTTCATCATTACCGGCAGGTGACTTTTCCGTAATACACTTTAGTTTGACATAAACTTCTTTCAATTGGACTATGTTATCATCCCCCCGGAGCAAGGCTCGGCCTCCTGACTTGATGCCTTTCTTGCTCATGAGGTGCCTTTTTCACTCATGAGGCGACCCATGTGAGTCCTTCCCGCAACCTCACAGTTATGAACGCTTCAAAACCATTTTTATTCAGCATAAAACAAATCAATCAAACCCGGTCATATCTATCACTCTTAATTAACCCCTTCTTTACGGGGCCCGTCATATGACGGAGACAATTTTCTAGCTATTTTGTAGCCTGTGAGCCAGGCAAGATGTTGCAGGGAGCGCAGTGGTACTTGGTCTGGTCCCAATGGAGCCTGGGGACATACTGATCTGTGAGAGAGCGTTCCCTCACACATCTGCAGTGTCACGCATAGCGAAAACAGCTAAAAAATTCTAAATTTTACCGATTTTGCCCCTCGTTTGCAAGATAACCAGACGTCGTACAGAGATGATTCAGGTGTCATTTGAATGCTCTATTACCGTACTTTTACAGATTAGTAATTGTATTATGCTCTGGCTATTGCTTACACATGAAAAAGAGCAGAGAATGAAGTTAAATTTCAGGCAATAGAAGTGTTCAATCTGTATACAAGCTTGCCAGATGTCACCAGATTTGCCAATTACCGTAATCAAATGTGAACAAGACTAAGAAGGGTGTCAGTTTCTAAATTATTTGTTGATTTTTCCTGAAGTTAATAGAGTCTTATGACAAGCGGTTTTAATCTTATATATTCTTCATATATATTATAATAATCTCTTATATATATAATTATTAGCTCACTACTTTATTGTATATTTAAAATAAGAGAGCAGGGAAAAATATTGTGTTGTGAAATAAATCCATTACAAAATGGTAAATACTGGTTGCAAATGATAAAGAGTATATGATTTACCTTCTTTTGTATGCTAATGATATATTTATGATAGTGGTATCTAAATTAAACAACGCTTCTATGATTAAATTGACATTTCATTCACTTACTTATTTTTCTCTGAACAGGACTGCCAGACTTGAAAAGCAGCTCAATTTTGATAGAGGCTGTTGATTGGCTAATGGATAGGAGTATGATTAGTAAATCAAGATATCTTCATTATTTCATATCTACGTTTTTAATATTTTAATTACGAGCAATTTCAACAATTGAGTCATGTTCTAGAGTGATATCCGAACACCGTGGTATAAAATATATCATATAAAATACACTATTACGTAAATATTATAAAGTGAACACAGACAAAATAAAAACATATGCGAAAAATCACTAAGCGAGAGAGGAGCTATACCTGCTGAGACAGCTAAGTTCTCGAGGCTATCAGCTGTTACGTCCTGGGATATATAAACACTGGGCTCTTTCTATTGGACTACAGTAGGTATGCGGCAACAAGCAACAACGGAAAACACTAGATCCAACCCTTATCTATAAACCCAGGCAACAAACCACCCTAAACCGTCAAGAGTCCTGCCTGGACAACAAGGTATCCTATGACTCGGTTACAGGGTGCACGCACTATAGACTGCTGATAGTCAAGCAGGCTATATAAAAGATCACACAATTAAGTTGACTTAAAGCTTCAAGGAAAAGATAGATAACGGAATTAAATTGCAGAAACAATTTAATAACAAACTAGAAGAAAGTACATTTTACGTTACGTTAATTAATACAACTAATCACCCCTGCGTGAAAGAAGGTGAAAGCAAACAGTCCTCAAAACATCGTACAGGTAGACAAGATGCAGGTTTCTAAACTGCATGCGGCTACTGTAGGATCTGATGCTTAGCAAAGAAATTAAGTTACGGATTTAGAGAACTCTTAACTCATAAGCAGGAATAAATACTAGTGATAGGACCTACAGTGTATAATGGCATAGGTATAATTAAATAAAGGCAGCAACTCACAACAAAACCACATACAGGTGTGCTTCTCACTCTTAGTCAGGCAAGCCTGCTCGGACAGAGTCTCTAAGCCACACCCTGACTCACAATGCTCACAAGAACGGTAAAACTGCGGCACAATAACAAGCATGCAGAAATAATAAACCCCTAGCTGTTAATCTGCCAGGTGGCAGAGGTCTAGCCGGAAGGATATAGGCTTCGGATACCCGGGCTGAGCCACCTGCTCTAGCCTAGGGACGTTCCCAAGTCTGTGCGCCAAATTACTCTAATTGAAAGGGTGCTCTCTTGAGAGACTCAGATCCCAAGTATCTGACTCTCTCCTGGCGACCCTAAAACAAAAGCAAGACGTGCTAGCGCAGTGCTGAGTGGACTAGGCAAGGGCCCTCACACAACACAACACTAGACACACAGGGACACAGACAAGAAAATGCCCCCAGACTCCCACGGGTATCCTAGTAAAGTCGTGCGGGTCCACAGGACTCGCACCAGCAGACTTTACTTAAAGGATCGCAAAAAGCCTCCCCTCCGGTCTAGCCCCTGCTCACCTGCTACAAGAACACACTAGCAAGCATGAAACCACCAAATATGAGACAACAAAAAAGCTTCCTAGGTCTCATTAACAATTACATCTCTGCATAAGGCCCAAAATCCTATCTAGTTATCTGAGAGCTCGTCGTTAATACAATAATAGATATAAGGTCTATCAAGGGGATGGGATAATTAAATAGAATGGTGAAGTAGTGGAAGGAAGGTATACAAAGTAAGAGAGAAAGTTTCTAAGTGGGGTTGAGAGGGATAGATATCAAGGGGGTCCGAAGGGTACGACAGTGAGGTGAGCTCTGAGTCTTGAATCTGTCTGGACCCCACCCTAGGCATGCGAAATACATCCCATGCTTGGCAACACTCAACACCGTTGCCGGGTCAAAATCCTCTACCCCTTGCGTGAGTCGAAACTAAGCCTAACGTTGCGATCAAATTGGCAACATCAGGCTCGTCCCAAGCTAGACTCTCCGCGCCCGCGCGAAGCAACGTCCCCCAGCCGGTCTCTCTCTCCCGCTCGTCTCCTCCCACTCTCACTAGACTTACATCTTATATATTATAATGAAACAATCAACTATCGAGAATAAAATATACTAAGATGCGTTGGTTAAGAATAAGGGCAGCTTCAAGCTGTGAAACAACATAAGAATATCCCAGACATTAGTTACATTGTCGTAGGATATATACTAAGGAAAAGTCGGCCGGCCGGCTGCCGCCAGCCGGTTTCTAAACGGCTGGGCAGCCGACACTCGCGCATGCCCGCATGTGGCTACTATGCAGGAGCGTCACACCTCCCCCAAGATATAAGACACTTGACTAAGTTCTTCATATCTAACAGAAAGCTTCTCATAGTACCACACACTGTTGCGACACAAGGCACTATATATAAACAAAATAAAGACTGTTGCACTCCACCGAGCAAGTTCAACTAACTTAGCGACAATAAGCGAAAACATTCAACTTAGATACTGCTACAACATCATATACAAAATTCTACACGTTATAAAAATAAAGAGTTTTTATAAGGTTTTTGCTTTTTTAATTTGTTTTTGGCGGCTGCACTTACAGGGGCAAGCCTATTTTACTCCACTCTCAACACACGCTGACTGAACGGCGAGGGTTCTCCTGCAAACAAACCCTCCCGTGACAAACAATCAGCCAAAACATTATCAGTGCCCTTAGCATGCCACACATCCAACTTGTGTCCCGGCAGCAAAACAACACCTGGCACTGATAAACTGCCCAGTTCATCACGAGACTGGCATTTCTCTTCGCTCTTTCCGGCAACGGGGCCTGCCAATAACCTTTCACTAGTTCTACCTTCGTGATAGGCGATGCAGCCCCGAGGCGGTCTATGGTGTCGTCAACTCTCGATAAGGTATAGGCGTCTGTCAGGGATAATGCACACACACTCTCGTAATCAACACACTCACTGATCTTGCCACTTAACACCGGTTGCAAAGTTACAGGCAACGACCACTCACGACATTCCTTATCCCTCAGACCCTTCGTCAACACGTAATCCAGCTCTGCTTGCACCACAGGCTGTCGAGCAGGATTTATACGGTAGGGAGCCAATTTGAACCTTGCACTGTCTCCAGCCTCCATGTCGGATTCTACTTCGTACATCAGGCCTGGAGAATGAACAAACATGCGAAAGTACTGCCATAGCCTAGTAAACAACTGCCTTGCACTGTCTCCACGAACAACATGCCTAGTGCCCTCCCACAACCCAGCCGAACCGCAGCTTCTAACCTGTAGTCTCCCTCCTTCTCCACCTTCGTCCCTGGAACAGCCAGGTCATGAGAGGGACAATCAGTACCACCTGTGCAGTCACTCCCATAGTTCATTATTGCTAAGGCTTCCCCGCCGATACCGTACATGCACACCCCCGCATTTCTTACGACTACATTTGCCTGCGCAGCATCACCGCTTTTAGCGACATGGCCAGATACAGTCGGTCTATGGTAGGGCTGTTGCAATTGACTAGAGCAGCATTGGGAGGCTATGCGACGACTGGGCACTTCTATGCCACAGCCAACCTCACCAATCTGCTCAAAGTCCTCCTTTTGACCACCACCCTTGGCAGCCATGGGTCGACCCTTACCTGGCAACCATGCCAAAGCCTCGTCGCCCACCTTGAACCACCGAAACAACGAGGCTAACGGTCTTTCAACATTCACGTGACCTGTCCGCGGAACATCTTGCACCGCCCGAGTTGTGAGGCTCAGGGGCTCGGCACGACCAGTGGGGTATGAACCGAGCTGGTGCTGGAGCACTGCACACTGCTGCTCAGGCAGGTGCTCTAGCACTTCCACAGCCACCAGACTCGTGTCCCCCGCCCACTGCTCCGCCGAGACAAGACAATCCCTACTCTCCTCCACCTGTGCCCTACTGGCCCCCTCTCCTTCTCCACCTTGGCCGATGCAGACCAACGCAGGGACAGTAGGCTGCTCAGGTGGTTGCCTCACAAACTCCTCCAACAGGTTCACATGACATGTTTCCCCGTCCTCGTGTTTGATCTCGACAGCACCATTACCACACTTCTGAACTTCCGGATCCTCCAACTGCAGTTTACAAATATCTGAGGGAACCAACCTGTCTAGATGCTTCCGAAGCAACCCCAGTCCTCCCCCAATATCAAACTGAGCAACCCTTTTTTCTCTCCGTGTGTGACGTTGCTGCCTTGGAGTCTCTTCCTGCCCTACCTCCTCACTAGCTGTGACAGGTCCTGGGGCCTCTCCAGACTCTAACATAGGTGCCAATAATGAGTCACCAAGAAACACTGCCGGCTCAAAACTCTCCAATTGACCAACACTTCCCGTTTTCTTGTGACCTTTCCTCCGCGGTTTGATAGACTGAGGTGGTGGCTGCAAGGCTCCGGATGTCTGAGAACGCGTCACAACACACGCCATGGTTTGTACGCTACACTTCTCAACCCACTCCTGTTCCTCCCTACTAACGTCGGCCGCCTTCTCGGCAACGACCAAGGGTGAAACCTTAGAAGCAGGCACCGCAAAGTCGTTGCCGAGGAGGAGGTCGACGCCCCCAACAGGCAAGTTCTCTACAATTCCGACATCCAGCTCCTTCGCCACACCACCCACCTCCAGCTCCATCCGCACCAGCGGGTAGGACTTCGTAGCATTGATCCCCTGAACTACCACCACCCGAGCAGCGTTAATCGGCCTACCAGTAAAGTTCTTTAACAAGGTCTGAGAAGCCCCCGTATCACGCAATAGCTTAACTCCTCGCCTTTCGCCAGCCCACCTCACAAAACCATGCCCTCTATGACCCCCAAAGACGTCGCGGACAGGGTTCGAGCCTTCCGGACACTTGAACACAGGCTGTGTCCCAACCTCTGACGAACTACCCTTGGCAAACTCAGAAGATATAGGCGACACCCCTATGCTGCGGGCCAATGACACAACCTTGTTTGGTGGCTTGTTCGGACAAGCATTTGAAAAGTGACCCTCCTTGTGACATGCAAAGCACTCTTTACTCTTTGGTTTCCCTTGGGAGTGGGAGGTACCATTAGACTTCTTATACGGGACGGTATTTGGTTTATGTTCAGTTTTATTGTCAGTGCTAGATGGTTTTGTATATTTATGTGTATCAAAATTCTTGGGAGGGGGAGGGGTACGATCCTTTGCACCCGACTCACTCCTAGCTGCTGCTTCGCACCCTCGAATTAATGACAGTCGGAGGTCAGCCATTTCTGCTGCCTCCTGGAGAGTTCTAGGATTTGTTTCCTTTATATTTAATGTTAAGTCCCCGCCTGTGCACTTAAAGAACTGCTCCAAGAGAACCAGATCACTCAACTCCTCAAAAGTAGCTGCCCTCTCAGAACGCAGCCAATGTCGTAGTGCATCAGACAAGTCCCGGGCGTGTTCTAGGAAGGTACTATCCTTGCCCTTAGTAACACCCCGAAACTTCAAGCGGTAGGTTTCTGGTTGTAACTCATAGGCCCGTAGCACAACCTTCTTTAGCTCATCATAAACTAAACAGGACTCTAAAGGTAGTGCATCATACGCTTTTAGCCCCTTTCCTAGGAGTCTTGATGAAACTAATGCTGCCCACTTTTCCTGAGGCCACTGGTGTTCCTGACACTTCTTCTCAAATTGCATAAAAAACTCAGTCACACATGATTCATCGAACACAGGAACTAGTTTAAGCAGGTGCGACAATGATTGGTACCGATGTCTGTTACCTCCCCCAATATTTCGCCCTGTTACCTCCACTCGAGATCTCTCCAGCTCCCTGTCAGCCCGATACCTAGTAGACTCTGCCTGCAGTTCAGCCTCTCGTATAGCTGTTCTCTCTGCGGCCTCAGCCTGCACACTAGCCTGTCTTTCGGTAGCCTCAACCTGAGCTCTAGCAACCTCAGCCTGCACACTAGCCTGTCTCTCGGCAGCCTCAACCTTGGCCATCTCAAGCCGAAACAACAAATCTGGAGTCAACCCTTGAGGAGGGGAAGGTGCATTTAATGGAGAGGGTCCCTGTGATTGAATTCCACGCTGCCATTGACCATCAACTTGGGGGTATGTACTAAATTCAGGCACCCTGACGTTTGATATGGGGGTAGAGTGGAGGGGGGGGGGGGGGGGGGGGACCGGGGCCCCCAGTCGCCTCTCCACCCAGGTCTCTCCCTTCTAAACCCAATATCAAAGTCCTCAGCTGATCTTTCCTCATGCCACTTAAACCCTGGTAACCCTGAAGACCTGCCACACACTTTAAGCCATACTTATTCAGCTTCAACACCCTGGCAGCGGTAAGGGGCACCTCTAAAAATCTTCTAGCACCCTCCTCGCTATCGACTAGCCACTCCACAGGTCTTTCTCCCTCCGAGCCTGTATCGTGACCTGACCCATCACTGTGTTCTGATGTATTAGACATGTTTGTGCACTGCAGTAATTATCACGGTTATAGAATGTGCCTTATCTCCTATGCAAGTATGTATATACTAATGTTATTTAAAGTCTTTAATGTGTTATATTGGTTGCTCCAAAAAAAAAAAAAAATCTATGTCCACTGTATTCCTTTAATCATAAGGAATCTCAAAATAATGACCACTATATTCCTCTGTTCAGTAAATCCTATGCAAGGTCGCCATTTGTTACGTCCTGGGATATATAAACACTGGGCTCTTTCTATTGGACTAGGTATGCGGCAACAAGCAACAACGGAAAACGCTAGATCCAACCCTTATCTATAAACCCAGGCAACAAACCACCCTAAACCGTCAAGAGTCCTGCCTGGACAACAAGGTATCCTATGACTCGGTTACAGGGTGCACGCACTATAGACTGCTGATAGTCAAGCAGGCTATATAAAAGATCACACAATTAAGTTGACTTAAAGCTTCAAGGAAAAGATAGATAACGGAATTAAATTGCAGAAACAATTTAATAACAAACTAGAAGAAAGTACATTTAACGTTACGTTAATTAATACAACTAATCACCCCTGCGTGAAAGAAGGTGAAAGCAAACAGTCCTCAAAACATCGTACAGGTAGACAAGATGCAGGTTTCTAAACTGCATGCGGCTACTGTAGGATCTGATGCTTAGCAAAGAAAGTAAGTTACGGATTTAGAGAACTCTTAACTCATAAGCAGGAATAAATACTAGTGATAGGCCATACAGTGTATAATGGCATAGGTATAATTAAATAAAGGCAGCAACTCGCAACATAACCACATACAGGTGTGCTTCTCACTCTTAGTCAGGCAAGCCTGCTCGGACAGAGTCTCTAAGCCACACCCTGACTCACAATGCTCACAAGAACGGTAAAACTGTGGCACAATAACAAGCATCCAGAAATAATAAACCCCTAGCTGTTAATCTGCCAGGTGGCAGAGGTCTAGCCGGAAGGATATAGGCTTCGGATACCCGGGCTGAGCCACCTGCTCTAGCCTAGGGACGTTCCCAAGTCTGTGCGCCAAATTACTCTAATTGAAAGGGTGCTCTCTTGAGAGACTCAGATCCCAAGTATCTGACTCTCTCCTGGCGACCCTAAAAGGAAAGCAAGACGTGCTAGCGCAGTGCTGAGTGGACTAGGCAAGGGCCCTCACATGTTACGATCCAGGTTCTCAAAGACACAGGGCTCTTCAACATTGGACTAAATAATGGCAAAATGCAACAACGGTAACACTAGATCCAACCCCTGCCTTAACCCCTAAGTGTCGGCGCGCAACATAAGTCGAGTATAATAAATCTGGACTATCTGGCGGCGCTCGACATAGGTCGTGTGGCAATTTCAGCACGTAATGTTGCTGAGAGAGAGAGACAAGTGGTGGCAGGAGAGTAGCGAGCGTATGACTGCTCCAGACCACCGCGGCGAACCTACTGACACGAATCCCACCTCCTCCCTCCCTCTCTCACTCGCTATATACAGAATTGTATGGGGAAAGTGCCGAATTACATGCTTTTTGCACTCGCGTTGCACGGTTGCTGCAAGAAAACTAGCCATCATAAAAGGATCGTTATGGTGTCATTGGAAAGCTCTGTTTATGCCCTTTCAGGGATAGATACTTGTTTTACGCTCTGGGTCTTATTTAGGCATGAAAATGATCACGTAAACAGCCCTATTTTGGCTAAAAACACCCCGCTGGGCGGTACATATAAATAAACCGCCTAGCCCGCCAATAAGGTGTTAAACACTGGAAAACAAAACACCATTACCGCCCTGAGTCGTGCCTGGACAACAAGGTATCCTATGACTCGGTAACTGGTGCACACACACTAGGCTGACGCTCAATGAAACAGCCTAGTCTCAAACAGTAAAAGATTACTCGATTAGGTTACACAAAGAAAAGATAGTTAACGTGATTAATTAACGTTACGGTAGATACTCAAATAACTGGCACTCCTGTATTAAAGAAAGTGCAATGCTAGTCCTGCAACATCAACTGGAAACTTCTGAAATAAGTCTGATGCTGGGAAGATGTTCGTAAAGAATCTTGAACAATTATAATGCAGAATACGGGTCACAATAAATGCTAGGACATATAGTAATAATAGGCAGGCGAATAATAAAGACTGCGCAAAGGTAGTAATGCTCGACAACTAAAGAAATGCTTTGTGACACAATGCAACAGCCTACTCGGGTTGTGCAACTCAACAACAACCTCGGCTCAAAAGTGCAGTGAATAATAATGTTGCATACATATAATAATGGGGCTTATCTCTAACCAGTGTCTGCTCAGTTAATAAAGTCTAGCTGGGGTATCAAGGCAGGGCAACAATGGGCGAGCATGCGGCTCGTAGCCTAACGTTGTCCGAAGGTGGTAAAATGAAGATTACGTTATATGACGGGGATGCTCTCTTGATAAATCTAGGTCTCTAGTACCCAGTTCTATCCTGGCGATCCCTCAGAAGTCAACACAAAGAGGCAGCACTATGTTGTGAGGGATAGGCTATGGCCCTCTCACACCACAGCGCTGTGCTCGCAAAGTAAACCCACCCGAAGACAACTTAGGCTCCCACAGTACCTGTCGATGTCGTGCAGGGCTTAGCTAACACTGCACACATCGGAGACAACGACACAGTAACCTTACCCCTAGTCTAGCTTTAGATAACCAAGCAGAATCACTCAACACCTTGCCAGGGAGACATGTACCGGTCTACAACCTTCCCGAGAGAGGACACACACGGAAAAGTCCGTCTCTCCAACCTCAATAAAGCATAATACCTCCTTAACTTAATACAGGGAAATATCTGAGAGCTTCGCGTACAATACGACTGGTCGACGGTGAACGTCTATGCTGAAACCAGAAGGGATGTTGAGTTTAATAAAGATTAGAGAATGAGAAAGGAGAAGTCGAGAGAGAGAAATAGTATGCAAAGTGGCGAGTATGGGGGACAGAATTGCAAAGGATGTAGGCGGTACGCGTGTCAGGCAAGCTCTGAGCTGGTAAAGAACACGCGGCTGCGATGGGAAGGGACTAGTTGACCACCCGGCCGCCAACGCCGTCAGCGCCCAAGTGAGCCGCGTCATAGCTCACCCCGCTGCCAGGTGTACCCCCTCACCCTCTCTCGCCCGCCTCCCACACAAGCAACATTTATATTATAGCGAATATAAAATATAAGGCGCGGTCACAGACCAAAACAAAGACCATTTCTAGACTGTCTGTGGCAACACGACATTAATTACATAAAGCAGATCATTCTAGAACAACTGTAGCCCATCCTCCCATCCTGGCGAGCGCTAGCGAGCTGCAATGCCCCACGCAACCATTCTGTTAACGCCGGGAGGCGTCACACCCCCCCCCAAGATATGGGACACTCAACCATGAGCCCATATCTGAACAGGCAGAATGTCGCTAGAATTTGCCACTCCTAACCACTCTGCCACTCATGGAATGCAAGCTCAGTCTCCTCAAAAAAAAATACAACAACATTTATATATAAAACAAATCTTATCACCCTTCCCAAATATAATACATTAATTCATAACATTGTGCTCCCAGAGCGAGCTTTAAGAAGCACAGCCTACTGAGGGAAAATCATCTGCACTCAGTACTCAGCTACAATATTATCTTAAAATTAATTATCAAAAAGAAAGAGTTTTTATTTAATTTTTCATATTTTATTTTAATGTTGTTTTTGGCGGCTACTATAGATGTAGCCTAATTTTCTTCTAATCAAAGCCAACAACTCCTGCCCTGCGACCCTACGCTGATGCTACACACGCGAGCCAACAAGCACCAGCGCAAAAATACACCGCGAGCCAAGACAGGAGGCTATACCAACATACTGTGGTAGCGTACCCCGGATCCTCCACCCGCGACAAACAGTCCGCAATCACATTCTCACAACCGGCAATATGGCGAATGTCTAAGTTGTACTCTTGCAACATGAGCGACCATCTGGTCAGCCTCATATTCCGGTTGTGGAATTGATTGAGGAATTTAAGCGGGTGGTGGTCGGTATACACTACCACGACTGGCCCATAGGCAGGCACATAGACCTCAAAGTGTCTGAGTGCTAACACGATTGCCAGCAGTTCCTTTTCAACAACCGAATAGTTTTTTCTGTGCTGAATTAAATTTCTTTGAAAAGAAACTGACTGGATGCTCAAGACCTTCCTCGTCTGTCTGCAAAAGTACGGCACCAGCCCCTACTCCGCTGGCATCAGTCGCCAACTGAAATGGTCGTTCAAAGTCCGGGGCCCTGAGGATAGGGTGAGTGCATAAAAGGTGTTTAACTACTCGAAACGCCTGCTCACACTCAGGTGCCCAGCGGAACATTTTATCTTTAGCTAGTAGATCTGTCAAAGGAGCTAACACAGTAGAATAACCTCTTATAAAGCGGCGGTAATACCCAATCATGCCCAAAAATCTCATGATCTGCCGCTTGGTGGTCGGCCTGGGGAACAAGTCGATAGCCTGTATCTTCTGTTGGGGCGGGCTCACCTGCCCTAACCCAACCACAAACCCCAGATACTGCACCGTGGCTTGCACAAAGTCACACTTGCCCAGATTAACCACCAAGCCTGCTTTACTAAGTTGACTAAATAAGGCTTCTATGTGCTCACAGTGACTTTGGAAATCGTTGTCATAAATGATCACATCATCAAGGTAGACAGTACAGCTTGGGATGTCTGCTACGATGTCGTTCATTAAGCTCTGGAAAGTGGCCGGTGCATTTTTCAGGCCATATGGCATCACGTTGCAACGGTAAGTACTGCTATCCACCACAAACCCGCACACCTCTTTAGCCCGCTCAGACAGTGGTACTTGCCAGTAGCCTTTGACGAGGTCTACCTTGGTCAAGTACCTTGCTTTCCCGATCTTATCCACCCTGTCATCCACCCGGGGAAGAGGATATGCGTTGGTGGGGGTCAACCCGTTCAACCGCCTAAAGTCAATGCAGAACCGAACTTTTCCATCAGGTTTGGGCTGCAGAGTGACAGGAGAAGTCCACCGTACTGCCCCCTTCTCGATGAAGCCTCTCGCCAGCATATACTCCAGCTCATCCCTGAGCGCTGGGAGTTTAATGGGTGGCACCCGATAAGGTATCGACTTGAAGGGGGGGTGCTCTCCTACATCGACGTCATGCACCGCTTGAGTAGTGAGGCCTGGGTGCTCGGCAAATACAGTGGGGTATGAATCGAACAGGCGCTGCACTGCCACCTGCTGTTCCTCCGGCAGGTGCGCCAGAGCATCATGCGCACATTGGCTCGAATTCCCCGCCCACTGATCAGTCGAGACATGAGAATCCCAGTTATCATCCACCTGATCATTGCTGCCCCCCTCTCCTTCTCCACCATGACCGCAGCAGGTCAACATAGGGACAGCTAGTGACTCAGGTGGGCGCCTCACATACTCCTTCAACAAATTAATGTGGCATAGTTGGTTACTCTTCTTCCGGTCTGGAGTGGCAACGAGGTAATCTAGATCGGAGATCTTTGACACCACCCGATAAGGCCCAGCGTACTTGGCAGCCAGAGGATGACCTGCCAAAGGCAACAGGACCAACACCTCTTGACCTACCTGAAACTCCCGGAGTTTCGCCTTAGTATCGTACCTGTCCTTCATACGGGCCTGCGAACTCACCAAATTACGCCCGGCCAGCTCCAGACTTCTAAGCATTCTCTCTCTGCTCTCGAGGACGTATCTCAATATAGAACATGGCTTAGCGGTACCCTCCCAAATCTCCTTCACCATGTGGAGAGGGCCCCTCACCTGATGCCCGAAAACAAGCTCATTCGGACTGAAACCGTGACTCTCTCCAGGTACTTCTCTTGCCGCGAACAAAACATACGGCAGACCAAGGTCCCAATCCTTTCCGTTCTCTGCGCAATAACATCGAAGCATGCTTTTTAGCGTGGCGTGCCACCTCTCCAACACCCCTTGACTCTGCTGGTGATACGCAGAAGAGACGACAGTGCTGATGCCATGCTGAATCATAGTTTGTTTGAACAGATTAGAGGTAAAATTAGAACCTTGGTCCGATTGCACCTCTTGCGGGTAACCATACCGCGAGCAATACAAGAGCAGGTTCCGGACAACAGTTTTCGCCGTGCCATTTCTCATTGGATATGCATCAGGATAACGAGTGGCCACATCCATGATAGTTAATAGAAATTTATTACCGGCACTAGTAGGGGTTAGGGGTCCGACCATATCAATGATGACCTTACTGAAGGGCGGTCCACTGACAGGAATGGGGTGCAACGGGGCTCTCGGAATTGTTTGGTTAGGTTTTCCAACCCTCTGGCACGTATGACGCCTTGCTATCCAGGTTACCACCTGCCCCTTCAACCCCGGCCACCAAAACAATTTTTCTAAAGCCGCCACCGTTTTTCTCACCCCTAGATGTCCTGCCAGTGGTATGTCATGCGCCAACCTCAGTAGGCTATCCCTGCACTCCCGTGGCACCACCAACTGGTCCACTACTCCGGACCCCTCTTGCCAACTACGTTTGGGGTCTTGAAAACGCCTATAGAGGATGCCTTCTAAATAAAAAGAATCTCCTGGCTGTGCATCGCTGTCCTCGTCGAGCTCTACAGCTCCATTAGCACACGTTTGGAGCTCAGGGTCCTCTAGTTGCAACCGACGTATATCTGAGGGTGCCAAGCGATCTAACTGCTCCCGGAGCAATGCATGACCTTCCCCGATACTGGGCTGCTCCCTCTGTCTCTCTCGATGTACATAACGTTGCTGTCGTGGAGACTCGTCATGCCCAGCCTCGTCACTCTCGATGACAGGCCCAGGGGCTACTCCAGAATTAAGTAATTGTGCTAATACTGAATCACCCAGGAGAGCCGCCGAGTCAAAACTCTTAAAACCAACTCCAGCTTTAGCCTCCTCCTGTTGATCGTTCCTCCGCTGGTCTGAAGACGGAGGACTAGGCTGTGACACTTTAGCTGCCCGAGCTCGGGTGACAACACACGCCATGGGTTGTGTCTGGCACCGCTCGACCCACTGTTGCTCTTCCCTACTCACGTCGGCTGGCCTCTCGGCAACGACTAAGGGTAGAACCTCAGAAGCGGGCATTGCAAAGTCGTTGCCGAGAAGAAGGTCGACGCCCTCCACTGGCAGTGGCTCCACAATCCCGACATCCAATTCACGTGCCACACCATCTACCTCCAACTCCAACCGCACCAGCGGGTATGACCGAGTTGCATTAATACCCTGCACCACTACCACCCGAGCCGCGTTTATAGGGTAGCCAGTCAAGTTTTTCATCAGAGTCTGGGAAGCACCTGTATCACGCAAGACCTCTACTCCATGCTTGCGCCCCACCCACATCACGCAACCCCGCCCTCTATGGTCGCAAAAAACATCCTGAGCAGGGTTCGAGCCTCCCAGGTGCTTCTGCATTGGCTGTGCCTCAGCCTCTGACGAACTGCCCCGGGCAAACTCAGATGACTTCGGAGACACAGCAATGTTGCAGGCCAAAGACACAGCTGCTGTAGGTGGTTTGCTAGGACAGACTCTTGCAAAGTGCCCCTTTTTATGACAATGATAACACTCCAACTCCCCTTTGGGCTTCCCTTGGTACTGGGAAGGGCCCGGCCCCTTCTTAAATGGGACGGTGCTAGTCTTGTGGTCAGTCTTGGTATCATGGCTCTTGTACTTGTTTGCATAAGGTATATTACTAACTCGGGGGGGTGGGGCATCACGCCCCTTGTTACCTGCCTCACTACGCTGGGCAGACCCGCACCCACGAATTAGTGATAGCCGGAGGTCAGCCATCTCAGCTGCCTCCTGTAGAGTTTTTGGTTGCTTTTCTTTAAGGTTTAACGTCAGGTCGCCGCCCGTGCATTTGAAAAACTGCTCTAAAAGCACCAACTGTTTAATGTCGTCAAACGTAGTAGCTTTCTCCGACCTCAGCCAATTCCCAAAAGCATCGGACAGCTCCCGGGCATGCTCCAAAAAGGTGCTCTCCCGACCCTTGGTAACACCCCGGAACTTTTACCTGTACGTCTCTGGTTGTAGTTCGTATGCTCTCAGGACAGCCTCCTTGAGTTCCTCGTAGATAATACACGACTCTATCGGCAATGCATCATAAGCCCTGAGTCCCTTGCCCACAAGTCTAGAGGAAACAAGGGCTGCCCACTTCTCCCTAGGCCACTGGTGGATCTGGCACTTCTTCTCGAATCGTGTGAAAAATTCTGTTACACCACTCTCATCAAACACCGGAACCAGTTTCAATAAGTGCGAGAGAGACTGCTCATGAACACGGTTACCAGCCCCAAGTCGCTGTCCCATTGTCTCTACTCGCGACTTCTCTACATCCATGTCGGCACAGTACCTAGTCGACTCAGCTTGGATTTTTGCTTGACTGATAGTTTTTCTCTCTTCTATCTTGGCTAATTCTAATTGCTGCTGATGCTGAAGCTTAGCTAATTCGAGCTTAAACAATAATTCTGGAGATAACCCTTGAGGAGGTGAAGGTGCTACAATGTTTGAAATTACCGGTGGTCCCCCCAGGGGCAACCCACCCTGCCAGTCACCACCCAACTGCGGAAGCGTACCCGGGGTCGGCAAATTACTGGGATGGCTGGGAGTCGAGTGTAGGGGAAGCATGGCCGAAGGGCTCTGAGCACTCAACCCATCTCGCTCACCAATCACCCTGCCCAGTACACACGTTATCAAGTTATCCTTGGTCATGCTGCTAGTAACCGCATGACCGATAGCTGTGGCCAGGCATTGAAGACCGTACCGATCCATACCCTCCAACCGCTCGGCAGTAACAGGCCATTGCAAAAATATCCTAGCATCCTCCTCACAGTTCACCCGATTAACCCCTTTCATCATGCTGCTGTTCCTCAGTTTCGACATTACGTACTGTGTCTCCATTCTCCTCTGACCCGGTATAAGACATGATGCTCACAAAAATTTCTCACCACAATATTCAGAAAAGAAGTACCCCAAACTCTTATGTAGCACTAATCACTTGCCAAAAATGTCTGAAGACTCTCAAGTGCTATACTACTTTGCCAAAAAAAATTAACGTGCCCACTATATTCCTCAATAAAACAAATGACCACAACAATCCTGCAATTATCTCTTAGTTCACAAGATCCTGAGCTAGGTCGCCATTTGTTACGATCCAGGTTCTCAAAGACACAGGGCTCTTCAACATTGGACTAGATAATGGCAAAATGCAACAACGGTAACACTAGATCCAACCCCTGCCTTAAACACTGGAAAACAAAACACCATTACCGCCCTGAGTCGTGCCTGGACAACGAGGTATCCTATGACTCGGTAACTGGTGCACACACACCAGGCTGACGCTCAATGAAACAGCCTAGTCTCAAACAGTAAAAGATTACTCGATTAGGTTACACAAAGAAAAGATAGTTAACGTGATTAATTAACGTTACGGTAGATACTCAAATAACTGGCACTCCTGTATTAAAGAAAGTGCAATGCTAGTCCTGCAACATCAACTGGAAACTTCTGAAATAAGTCTGATGCTGGGAAGATGTTCGTAAAGAATCTTGAACAATTATAATGCAGAATACGGGTCACAATAAATGCTAGGACATATAGTAATAATAGGCAGGCGAATAATAAAGACTGCGCAAAGGTAGTAATGCTCGACAACTAAAGAAATGCTTTGTGACACAATGCAACAGCCTACTCGGGTTGTGCAACTCAACAACAACCTCGGCTCAAAAGTGCAGTGAATAATAATGTTGCATACATATAATAATGGGGCTTATCTCTAACCAGTGTCTGCTCAGTTAATAAAGTCTAGCTGGGGTATCAAGGCAGGGCAACAATGGGCGAGCATGCGGCTCGTAGCCTAACGTTGTCCGAAGGTGGTAAAATGAAGATTACGTTATATGACGGGGATGCTCTCTTGATAAATCTAGGTCTCTAGTACCCAGTTCTATCCTGGCGATCCCTCAGAAGTCAACACAAAGAGGCAGCACTATGTTGTGAGGGATAGGCTATGGCCCTCTCACACCACAGCGCTGTGCTCGCAAAGTAAACCCACCCGAAGACAACTTAGGCTCCCACAGTACCTGTCGATGTCGTGCAGGGCTTAGCTAACACTGCACACATCGGAGACAACGACACAGTAACCTTACCCCTAGTCTAGCTTTAGATAACCAAGCAGAATCACTCAACACCTTGCCAGGGAGACATATACCGGTCTACAACCTTCCTGAGAGAGGACACACACGGAAAAGTCCGTCTCTCCAACCTCAATAAATCATAATACCTCCTTAACCTAATACAGGGAAATATCTGAGAGCTTCGCGTACAATACGACTGGTCGACGGTGAACGTCTATGCTGAAACCAGAAGGGATGTTGAGTTTAATAAAGATTAGAGAATGAGAAAGGAGAAGTCGAGAGAGAGAAATAGTATGCAAAGTGGCGAGTATGGGGGACAGAATTGCAAAGGATGTAGGCGGTACACGTGTCAGGCAAGCTCTGAGCTGGAAAACAACACGCGGCCGCGATGGGAAGGGACTAGTTGACCACCCGGCCACCAACGCCGTCAGCGCCCAAGCGAGCCGCATCATAGCTCACCCCGCTGCCAGGTGTACCCCCTCACCCTCTCTCGCCCGCCTCCCACACAAGCAACATTTATATTATAGCGAATATAAAATATAAGGCGAGGTCACAGACCAAAACAAAGACCATTTCTAGACTGTCTGTGGCAACACGACACTAATTACATAAAGCAGATCATTCTAGGACAACTGTAGCCCATCCCCCCATCCTGGCGAGCGCTAGCGAGCTGCAATGCCCCACGCAACCATTCTGTTAACGCAGGGAGGCGTCACACACACAACACAACACTAGACACACAGGGACACAGACAAGAAAATGCCCCCAGACTTCCACGGGTATCCTAGTAAAGTCGTGCGGGTCCACAGGACTCGCACCAGCAGACTTTACTTAAAGGATCGCAAAAAGCCTCCCCTCCGGTCTAGCCCCTGCTCACCTGCCACAAGAACACACTAGCAAGCATGAAACCACCAAATATGAGACAACCAAAAAGCTTCCTAGGTCTCATTAACAATTACATCTCTGCATAAGGCCCAAAATCCTATCTAGTTATCTGAGAGCTCGTCGTTAATACAATAATAGATATAAGGTCTATCAAGGGGATGGGATAATTAAATAGATTGGTGAAGTAGTGGCAGGAAGGTATACAAAGTAAGAGAGAAAGTTTCTAAGTGGGGTTGAGAGGGATAGATATCAAGGGGGTCCGAAGGGTACGACAGTGAGGTGAGCTCTGAGTCTTGAATCTGTCTGGACCCCACCCTAGGCATGCGAAATACATCCCATGCTTGGCAACACTCAACACCGTTGCCGGGTCAAAATCCTCTACCCCTTGCGTGAGTCGAAACTAAGCCTAACGTTGCGATCAAATTGGCAATATCAGGCTCGTCCCAAGCTAGACTCTCCGCGCCCGCACGAAGCAACGTCCCCCAGCCGGTCTCTCTCTCCCGCTCGTCTCCTCCCACTCTCACTAGACTTACATCTTATATATTATAATGAAACAATCAACTATCGAGAATAAAATATACTAAGATGCGTTGGTTAAGAATAAGGGCAGCTTCAAGCTGTGAAACAACATAAGAATATCCCAGACATTAGTTACATTGTCGTAGGATATATACTAAGGAAAAGCCGGCCGGCCGGCTGCCGCCAGCCGGTTTCTAAACGGCTGGGCAGCCGACACTCGCGCATGCCCGCACGTGGCTACTATGCAGGAGCGTCACACAGCCAATCAGGGGCTGATATCCTAACTTACCAAAACCGTAGGACTTACCCTGGTGTTAGGAAGCCACTACATATTATGTTAAAAATGCAGAGGCTGGCTTGTGATTGGCTAAGGAGGGTGAGATGTAAGCCGAGACTCAGTCAGTCTACAAATCTTGCTTACATGTTGGTTTATCAATTTTTGTTTCGCTTGTGTTCACTTTATAATATCTATGTTATTAATGTGTTATATGAGATATATTTTAGCTCTCAGGGTTCGTATATCTCTTTAGATTATCACATTATCATTAAAATTGCTTACAATTTTAGAATTTCAATATTATATGGAATAATAAAGATATCTCAACTTTATCAACACAAATCAATCAACAACCAATCAGCATCTTCTGTATACAATAATATACTCTACAATGAAAAATATAAATGTACTTAATAAAATATATATCCATTATATATATAAGTTAAACATGATAATGTAGGAAAAATGAATCTAAAACTATACTAGATGTTTTGAAATCACAACAAAAGAGATATAATAAGTATTTGCAATGTTCACATTTTATTATTTTATTCGTGATAAATTAAAGAATATGGTGACATCTGGCAACCTTGTCCACAGATTGAACGCTCCTATTATGCCCGCTCCACAGGGATCAAATATTTTTGATAGAGAAAAGAGAGGAGGCTATGCTTAGCATTTATTGCCTTAACATTGACGCTAGGCATGTCTACTTATTACTTACTTTTATCACGATAACATGATCAATTTGTCTAATGATAGCCAGAATAAACTGTCAAAATGCGTCTAAATCCGCAAGGGGTTAATAAAAATATAAATGGAAAGGTATTTTATGACAAGATATCTTCTTTATGTGATCGCGGTACTGTCTTCTACTGATCTTGCATTTAGTTTGCCTGCACCTTCAATTCTTTAGTGTACAGTATTAATGGTATCTACTTAATTCTACTTAATTCATGTGGTGATGGGCTGGTCTATCAGAGTGAGAACTGAGCGATCTCTGCCATACCCATAGCTTACTCTGACTGTTCCTTTTACTTATATATTTTCTAGATCTCAAGTGACGGCGTCTCTTGCGTGGATTGACCTCTTAATCTACCAAGATTGGAAGCCAAAGCGTCACATCTTTCCTTTGCCCTTCAACTTTCTCTTCATAACTGCTGAGGGGCACAGGGCCCTGGGTGGGGCTTTGGTTTTCCGGGCGTTTCCGCGCCCTCCTCAGCTCCCCGCCATGGAGTGGCTTCGGTCACCCAGGCTTTATTGTGGTCGGCGGGGAGGGTTCTGTGGGGGCGCTCGGTTGTGGCCTTGGCCTTGCTCGGGGCCTTGGGGCTGTTCGGCCAGGCAGCTTGGGGAAAAACAACAACAACAACAACTTAATTCTATATTATCCTTTGTATTGCAGTGTCTGGATGCTTGACAATGTGTGTCTAATAACGAATGTTTTATATAGTTTTGATGAAACTTCGTCGTACTTGTTCTTAACTGGAATTTCATGTAATTATACTGTTTTAACCATCCTAATATTTTGTTCCTCTCTCCTTTTTCCAACACTCACCCTCTGTCACCCCAGTTACCAGACCTCTCACCCTTTTCCCTCCTTTCATTCCACCCTTCTCACCCTCTTCTGTCCCCTCTCATTCCGCTATTTAGTTCGTGGATTTCTTGGTATGAATGTAGTCAGTAGAGCCCTTAACTCTCTTGACATTTTGGGTCTTTTATTGTATTTCATAAACCTTAACTAATTAATACCTTCTCTTAACTCTTTGCCCTTTTTCTAATCAAAGTTAGATTTGAGATTATGTGTGTGTATGTTCTTACATTTCCCCCTCTTCCCATCTCTCTCTCTCTCTCTCTCTCTCTCTCTCTCTCTCTCTCTCTCTCTCTCTCTCTCTCTCTCTCTCTCTCTCTCTCTCTGCATAAAGTAATTGACAGACTAAGGTATTTACAAAGAATTCAAGTCCGTATCCAACAGAACAAAGGTCATCAAATAACAATTGTCAGACGAATTTTATGTTATTTAATCTTATGTTTTTACTTCCTTTAATCGCAAAATATATTAGATATCCATCATATTTTTAACAATTTAAATGAAATTATGGCTTTATATTTATTGTTATGCCTTTAAATGTCAGTTCTCTCTCACTAAGGAAAATAAGCACGTTAGAGAAATCTAGGATCTTTATCGTCTGAGGTAGGCAACCTAGAGGGACCCACAGACCCCCCAGCTACCTGGAAAGGTAATCTCAGTGACCTCAGCTCCAATAAGGCCTATGAGACTCCTTCTACCACCCGAGGTATATGCATGCCCCATTGACACACACCACCACACCAACAGACTCCAACCAATTTTCAAATTACACTTCACCTGACCAACACCAAGTTAGGCAAGTAAATCACTGCCAAGTAAACCTGCACAACAAGAACTCTGGCCAAGTGTAGCTCCCAATAATCTGTAATACCCGCAGTTTCCTGTATATTGCGGACAAACCCCTAAGCTATGCATCACCAGTGTACAGTACATAGCTGGCACCTTCTACACCACCCGAACACCTACTGTGGACGGCCTATTCTACAGCAATGATGAGATTGACTACGTGATTGAACGGTTAAGAGAACAAGCATCAACTGATATCCCATATATACCTTGGAAGGCCATGTACGCAGCCGGATCCCTTACCCTCTGCGCATGTGCGAGAATGTAAGCCCCTTTGGCCCCGCCCCCTGCCCAACCTCGTTTAAATATAACTTTCAAACCATTATTGCCAAGTCGCTCCGTAGCACAGTCGGTAGAGGTCCTGCCCCTGGATCTGATAATCCACCGTTCGATCCCACTCGGATCTCGTGTATTTTACATTTTGATTTTGTTATTTGTGTTATGTTATATTATATTATATTATATTAGGGTTAGGTTCGGTTAGGTTAGGTTAAGTTAGGTTAGGTTAATCTAATCTAATCTAATATTTGTACATTTTGGGCAGTGGGCGGGGCCAAGTCTTGGGATCCGGCTGCGTGCATAGCCTCCCATATACCTTCCCTTATGGCCAATCCCGAGCACCTACCGACACCATCTTTGTGTCCTACACCGGTGTGGTTGCTCGAACTACTGTCTCCAACAGCCAGAAGGACGAGAGGTATCACAGGCCCTATCTCCCAAGACCCAAGTTGATTGACCCTTTGTGCCGTAATTTGGAGAATATATTAAATTATTTACCTGTATTTGACGTGTAACCTGTGCATGCCCTTATTTTCAGTTACATGTTTGTTTCAAGCTGCCATTACAATTGCTGTCAGCTTGCTGTCACACTATTATCCTTTCCATAACCTATTCCCCTTTCTTTGTTTGTGCGTAAAGCTCTCTAGCTGCTTGTTTACACGGAAAGCTGAGCCTTTTGTATTTATTTATTCCTCTATTCCACTCCTCCTTTTACCATTTTCGTTCCTCCTTTCTTCTCCGATATTCTCCTTTGCCCACTCTCTCTCTCTCTCTGACCTTTCAGTTCCAGTCGTCCCCCTCAACAGCTCTCCCCCCCCCCCCCTCTCTCTCTCTCTCTCTCTCTCTCTCTCTCTCTCTCTCATTTCCAATCTTGTATTCGGGGGGGATTATTAGCCTCATTGTAGGATGACAAGAAGATGGACATATCGTTACATAGTTTAGCAAAGTAGCAAAGGTAAAAACGGTTTATTGAGTTGGAAAACAAAATAAAAACCTTAGCCAAGAGGAAGTAAAGTCAAGTAAGGGGAAAAGGGAGGAAGTTGATGACAAATTGTATTCATGGCAGGTTGTTAAAAATACGGGTGGGAAAGTCACACTCAAGAAGCAGGATAGTAGAATAGGTATGAGTGTGACAAATACATTCTCTCCTTTGCGAGACGAATGTGAGGGAAAAGATAGTCAGGATAAGGGAGGGATAACCGAAGTGCCTGCCGCCGACTCAGCTCCAACCTCTGACGCTGTGCTACCTACCACCACCACTACCCCCACCACCACCACCACCAAGGGAGCTTCTGCCACCACCAGGGGTTCTCCAACTGCAGCTGCTGGATCCTCCCGAGGGAAAGGTAAGTCTGTGTCCCGAGAAGGTAAGTCTGTGTCGATTGTGGGCGACTCCATGGTAAGACATTTAGTTAGGGCTACCCGCACTAAACTTAGGAAGGTTGTGTGTCTGCCTGGCCATGGAGTTGGGAGGGTTTTAGAGAAGATGGACCACATCTTGGAAGATAGTGGAGATAACCCCATTATTTGTCTCAGTACCGGGAGTAACGATGTTGGTAAGGGTAGAAGTGAGGAACTGCTGCAGCAGTATCGGGATGTGTTAGATAAAGTTAGGATGAAGGGAGGGATCCCTGTAGTACATTGTATCCTACCCAGAAGAGGAGTTCCCAAGGAATGGACATCCAGGGCGATTGGTGTCATGCCGTTTGGAGAAATATTGCAAGAAAAAGCAATACCATTCATTGATAACTGGGATAGTTTTTCTATGGGAGAGATGGGATGTACGCAAGGATGGGGTATCTCATCGTTCGTCGGTAGGGGTTTTACATTAGCTAGTTCTTTAGATAGGGTGGTTGTGGGGTTTTTGAACAGAAATATTGAGAGTGTAAATGAGAGGTTAATGGAACAATTTTAGCGTCAGGCGAAGCGATAGGATATTCAGTCGTGCTAAGAAATGAGACTATATTGCAAATGAGTAGTGATGGTGCAACGGATGATGGAAATGTCGTTAGAAATAAAGGTAAATTAGGTATAAAGAAAAGAAGTAAATTGAGAGTATATTACACAAACTGTAGGAGTCTATGTAACAAAATGAACGAACTTAGAGCCCTTGTTAGCAAAGAAAATATAGACATAATAGCGCTAACTGAAACGTGGATTAATACAGAAACCAGACATTTTTTAGCAGAATTTGATATACCAGGATATAGTTTGTTTAAATATGACCGAACAAGTAAGAGGGGTGGCGGTATAGCAGTGTTTGTCAGGAGTACATTAAAAAGCTGTATTAAATCAGGTATTAGACTAAATAACGATAATGAAAGTGTTTGGGTAGAGGTTAACGAAGATAGTGAGACCATAGTTATTGGAGTTATGTATAGACCGCCAAATATGAGTAGAAATGACGGAACGTCATTATGGGAGGAAATTAAAATGGCATCAAGGTTTAGCAATGTGTGCATTATGGGGGATTTTAATTTTCCGAATATAGATTGGCAGCATCAAATAGGAGACTCTGATTCTGAGGAGTTTATAGAGGTAGTACAAGATAGTTTTTTATTTCAATTCATAGATACGCCGACTAGAGGTAATAATATTCTCGATTTAGTTTTCAGTAACAATGAACATATGGTAAATAATGTAGAGATAGGGGACCACCTAGGAAATAGTGACCACAATTCTGTGTATTTTAATATACAATGGAAAGGTAATACCAGAGAGAATACAACATTAATACCTGACTTTAGAAAAGCCAATTATGGTGGGTTAAGAAGAGCCCTATTAGCCGACCCTATGGTCAAAAAATTAAGTCGATCCAGGTGTCCAAATGAGTGTACCCCTTCTCAGGCACCTGTCATCTTAAGTCAGGAAGAGACGTCAACCTTGGTAGATACATACGATAATTTTATCAAGTCAGTATTCAATGCACAAAATAAATACATCCCCAAAAGAAAATTTAGATCAACACAGAACCAACCCAAATGGATGAATAATAGACTATTAGATCTTCTAGGACAAAAGAGAGGAATATATAGAAAAATTAGGAAAGGCGAAATTCACCTACTTGCTTACTATCAGAATCTATCAAGACAGGTAAAACAGGATATTAGGAAAGAAAAAAGAAATTATGAAATCAAGGTTGCCAATGACTCAAAAAATAATCCTAAAGCTTTTTACCAACTATATAAATCCAAGGTTAGAGATGAAATTGGTCCCCTTAAAACTTCGATAGGAGAAATGACAGAAAATGATTTAGAAATGTGCAGTACATTAAATAGTCAATTTCTTTCCGTTTTCACTAATGAAAATTTGGCACAGTTTCCAGAAGTCCATAAGGTATATAGCGATAGTATAGAAAATAGGTTAAGTACGGTTACTATAAGTAGAAATGATGTGCTTAAGGAAATTGACAGACTGAAACCTCATAAATCGCCTGGTCCTGATGAGGTATATGCTAGAGTATTAAAAGAATGTAGGGATGAGTTAAGTTATCCATTAACATTTTTATTTAACAAGTCATTGGAGACAGGTATAGTTCCAGAAGCTTGGAAGCTTGCAAACGTAGTTCCGATCTTCAAAAAAGGTGACAAATCAATAGCATCCAATTACCGTCCCATTAGTCTTACATCAATCATAGGAAAGCTACTAGAGTCAATTATTGCTAGTAAAATTAGAAACCACTTAGATACATTTAATTTAATAAATTCTTCTCAGCATGGATTCACTCAGGGACGTTCTTGCCTTACTAATTTGCTTAGTTTTTTCTCAGAGGTATATGAAGCAGTAGATAATGACAAGTCATATGATATAATATATTTAGATTTCAGTAAAGCTTTCGACAGAGTCCCCCATGAGAGATTGATGAGAAAGGTTGAGGCGCATGGAATAGGTGGGGCGTTGTTGGGATGGATTAGGTCATGGCTAATTGGTAGGAAGCAGAGAGTCAGCATAAATGGTACAAAGTCAGAATGGGGAGCAGTCAAAAGTGGTGTCCCCCAGGGATCTGTATTAGGTCCTCTGTTGTTTGTTATATACATAAATGACCTTGATTTAGGTATAACTAGTAGGATAAGTAAATTTGCAGACGATACCAAAATGGGGAGAACAATTGATTCAGATAGAGATATAGAGTGCCTCCAAAGGGATCTAGATACCTTACACGAATGGTCAGTAAATTGGCAGATGAAGTTTAACATTGACAAATGCAAGGTATTAAAGATAGGGAAGATGCATACAAATGTTAAATATAAACTAGCTAATGTGGAATTAGAAAACTCGAATTGTGAGAAAGATCTAGGTGTGTTTGTTAGCAATGATTTGAAGCCTAGACAACAGTGTATAAGCGTTCGAAACAAGGCAAACAGGATTCTCGGGTTCATCTCAAGGAGTGTGAGTAACAGAACTGCTGATGTTATCTTAAAACTGTACTTGTCATTAGTGAGACCCCATATGGATTATGCTGTTCAATTTTGGTGTCCTTATTACAGAATGGACATAGATTCATTGGAGAGAGTACAACGTAGAATGACAAAAATGATCCATAATATTAGAAATCTTCCGTATAAAGAAAGGTTGAAGAAATTAGGCTTACATTCGTTGGAGAGACGCAGAGTTAGAGGGGATATGATAGAGGTGTTCAAGTGGGTTAGTGGGATTAACAAAGGGGACATGACAAATGTACTAAAGCTCAGTGATAGCGAAAGAACTCGACCAATGGTTTCAAATTAGATAAATTTCGTTTCAGAAAAGATATAGGCAAATATTGGTTTGGTAACAGAGTTGTAGATGGGTGGAATGGACTACCAGGTGCTATAGTGGGATTAAAAACGATAGGGAGCTTTAAGATAAAATTGGATAAGCATATGGACGAGAAGGGTTGGGTGTGAAGGGGGATCAGCAGGGTTGGGCCAATCAGCGCTCTGCAGACCCCCGTAATCCTGCGTTAATCTCTAACCATTTTGGTAAGATGATCCTCAGGGTATTAGAGTGTTGAGCCTATAATTGGGCTTTGTAATTGGGGTTGTGTGGGACAGGGATCTGCCTTGCTTAGGCCAATCGGCCTTCTGCAGACTCCCATTTTCTTATGTTCTTATG
Organism: Lithodes maja; assembly: GCA_037953745.1. Lineage (NCBI taxonomy): Eukaryota > Metazoa > Arthropoda > Malacostraca > Decapoda > Lithodidae > Lithodes > Lithodes maja. The sequence goes on from JBAKBP010002932.1 coordinate 144,301, forward strand.
TTAACATATGCCTCCAGCTAACTGTTTACGTATTTAGTTTCTAGTTGGGCTCGTCATCATGGAGTCTGTTCAATTTTACTATATTACCCCTTTGAAGATACGATGATGCATTTATGGTCTGTTTTCTTGCTTTTTACTTGACGATTGTATTCAGATTAGGAAGGGTAAATGAACGTTAGAGTTTTTATTGCGCCAATTTTTAACCTTTTAACTCCCCCAAATTCATCCTAAAATCGCTTCATAATACACTGTTAATACGCGTCATGTTACTCCAAGGGTTAATGTAAGAAATTATGAATTGATAATTGTCATGTTTTATATACTATGCAGAATGATCAATATTAAATTGTCTGCGCTTTATATATTAACTTATCTATCTATCTATCTATCTACAGTATCTATATGCTCAGGCCCAATCCCCATTTTGGGGGTATCCGACTCAAGACAGAGCAAGAACAGGGAAAACACAAAAACAACATAAAACAACAAATAAACACAGATAAAAAGCACAAACTCACACACATCCAGGTCACCCAGGAGAAGACCCAGAGACCCGGGTCACCAAGGTTGCTCCAGCACTCCCCCGGCCCCCGACCACCCGGAGAGGTTCCGATCTCGGAACTTATTATATTAACTTATAGTATTATTTTAATCCCATCTCACTCCTCACCTTTTTTACCCCTTTCTTATAAATTCCTGTCCCTAGACTTACTTCTCTCTCTTGTGTTCTTATTCAGCCCTTCTCTCTCTCTCTCTCTCTCTCTCTCTCTCTCTCTCTCTCTCTCTCACGCTTCGCCAACCTTATGCCCCTTTCACACATACAGGACTCGGGCGCCGAATGCAGCAGAAAGCAACCGAGTAGCGACTCTGCTGCATGCGGCATCAAGTCGGCACCTATTCCTACCCATGCGGCTGTAGTCGTCTGTAGTCTGGTGAAGTCCGGGCAATGCGTGTCAAGTCGCGGTCCGCGACGAAAATGTTTGTCAGTTTTGAAATTTGGGCCAGACTTGAAATTTGTCTGGTGGATGCGGGGAGTAGTCTGCTCTAGTCGGCGCTAGTCGTACCAAGTCTTCTGTATGCGGCTGTAGTCCTTGTGTATGTCGGCTCGAATTGTGTTTCATGTGTAGCATAAAGACTACTGCCGCATACACCAGAGTACAGCCGCCGGACACGAGTACAACCGAAAAAGTCTGCTGAAGTCTGTTGAAGTCGTGTGCATAAATTTGCATAAATTTGCATAAAAAAATTAAAAATTATTCAAAAATATGAGTCATACGAGTACAACAGACAACAGCGGAATTCATCCGCATGCAGCCGCATACAGCAGACTCCAACCACATTGACAGGAGTGCAGACGTATGACAACACCCGGAACCCAATGTGGCACAAGAATCGAGCCAACTTGACCGGACAAGTAACCGACAACAGAAAACTCCAACCGACAACACAAAAGTCGAACCGAAAATAGCCGCATCCACCAGACAAGAAATACTAGACATTTTTCCCAACAGAACGGCAACACGGCCCCTATATATAGGCCCCAGGCAGCGCACTCCCCAACAGTCTTCAATGAGACCACCAACGACGCACACCTACCACCCTCACCCTCGCCGCGCCTCTACCCTGACCTCTACGCTCACCTATACCGCCTTTACACCATGCCTGGACCCCGTCGAACACCAAACACCAGGAAGTCACAGAGTCCACAGAAAATCCAGAGGCAAGAAGACGACAACCGATTGGAAGACTTCTTTGGAGACGAGACCCAGATGAGTGAGGAGGAGAGCATGGAGATAATCCAGGACAGCCAGCCTCCACGCCAAACACCCCCCGCTGCCAAGCGGCAAGCACCGCCACCAGCTCCCGCCAAAACCAGCATGCTACCGCCAGGGAGCAGCCAGGACACCCAGGACACCCAGGACACCCAGGACACCCATGACATCGAGGAGATCGACATCGAGACGGCTGACGAGGCCTCCCCAGATGCGATTATCTACGGCGTCAAATCCAAAAGAACAATAACGAGGGTAGTGTTGCGCCCCGAAGACGAGGTCGCCGTGATGGAGTGGTTGCGGGCACATACATTCATGTATGATAAGCAGGCCCGAGAATTCAAGGACTCTGACCGGAAGTGGCGCCTGTTTGAAAAGAAGGCCAAGACTCTGACCCCTCCAATAAAAGGTAAGTTTTCCCATATTGATACGTGAAATGTTATATTATTAATATTTACGTTGTTTATCTGTGTTAGTACAAATTTGTATGTGTTGTGATGAATAGTGACACTGTTTACCTGGGTAGATACCTGTAATATTGGGTGATATATAGACATTGTTGTGTGATATATACGTTTCTATTATATGTGATTTTGTCTTGCAAACAGGTGCTCAGCTGAGGACCTGGTGCGACAACATCCGCTCCAGGTTTGGCAAGTTGACGGCAAAGAAGAGTGGTGCTGGGGCTGAAATACGGTACAGCGACCGTGATCAGTGGATCCTTGACCAGGGCAGTTTTTTCAGGGGGCACATTGTGCGGAACAAGCCTCGTAGCACCGGTAATGTGAGTGTTTATTATATATGTTATTCAAATTCAGCAATACTTATTTAATCATTTCCAATTATTCCCTTAAGGCAGTGTTTATGTTACATTTTGCTGTCATGTTATGCATGCTTTGTGGTTTCAATGAAACAATCTCCATAGATTTTTTATTTTAATTAATAATTATTTATTAACATAATTGCAACACCAAACTCCTACCCCCAAATGCCATTCATTACACTATAACACATCACAACTCACCACATTACAGTAAAAATATTACATCCGCCTTCCTCCGATAACACAGTTCATATACCAGGCCGCATCACAACATACCATTATAAAATAATTTTCTTGTTTTCACCCCAACAAACAGTTCCCACAGCATGCCTCATCCGACACCAACGACGATGCGCCTGAGCTGGACGACCCTGTACTCGACACCAGGACAGAGGCCGAGGACTCTGCGTCTGGGGCCTCCCAGCACAGCACAAGAACAGGCACCAAGCGGCAGAAGGCTTCAACCAGCTCCGCTGAAATAGAAGAGGTGAGAAAAATTATAGAAATGTGCATATGCAAAGAAATGAATGTAAGGTGTGGAAAGGTAAGACAAGTTATATAATGTTAAGAGTTGCTCTGGACTGCGAATGCGCCACTCCCACTGACACGGTAAGGCAAATATTGACATGCGCTACTAACTTCATTGATGATGTAAACTAAACATATTTTATTAACATGTACCTATTATGTAATATTCCTAATACATATCTTACAGAAATCTGGAATGCAGATGGAGATTTATGTTATTTATGAGTGTGCATTGCATAATTATCCTGACGCTGTCTGATAATAATCAACTTTTTGGACATCTCTCTTTATAGATACAGCAGACGGTGACCGCCTTCCGCAAGGACATCACTGAACTCCGGGAAAGCGTGAAGACAGGAGGTGGACGCATCAAGCCTCATGTTTCCGCGTTCGTTGCCTACCTTGCGGAAGTCATGAATGAGTGGTCTGCCGATGACTGCAACACGGCTCAGCAGGAGATGACTACCTACGTGCTGCAGATGGACAAGATGGCGCGGCAACGGGCTTCGGGGGCAACTGCAACCCCAGCGAGTGCGGCACCACCCCCCGTCCAACCTCCACAACCCTCCGTCAGCGTCCAACTTGCGCCCCAGGTATACCAACAACGTGTGCCACAGCTGACTCCACACCTGGGCCAACCTCTTGGACCGGCCCCACAGTTTACGCCCACCTTGTGGGGCAGCTCCACCCCCACATATGGGACACACCTCGCGGTGCCCGCCACACCTGGGAGAAGTTTTCAGAGGCAACTCTTTGATGTGAGTCTCAACCTGGACTCCCCAAACCCAACACTACACACACCGCAGCACGAGGGGCAGTAGAGAATTTCCGTCCAATGTAAAGTTTAAAATAAAATTCTGTTGTGAATACTGTGTTTAGAATTCCAATCCCATATGCCAGTAATATGTTATAAAACAATAAATAATACTTATCTTTGCTGAAAATAGTATCTAGTAATAATACCCAAAAATATGTCCTTAAATAACATGGCAGTCAAATATTTACGACTTGACATTCATTCACAAAAGTGACTACTAAATAAAATATAGATGAATAAAATAGATGTTGAAAATATAGATGAATATAATATATGTTTTCTAAAATTAATATACACTCATCATATACAAATGCCCGCGACGGCAATAACAAAGCAAGAAAGTAATAGCCTGATACGTATAAATATGAATATATAATAATAAAATATAACTGACGCATGACAGTTACATAATAAATTACTGAATGTCATGGAAATACTGAATAATGAAATAATATGCGAAAGCAAATGACTGAAGACAAGTGAAAATGAAAGTAATAATTATTAATAAGAAACGTATGAACATATCAAATTTGCAAATGATATGGACAATGGCACGCATGATTTAATTAGAAAGAGCTGCAAATTAGGTCAGTTAATATAACATTAAAATACACACAATCATCGTACCTTCATGAGTCTCTGAAGCGGCTATCCTGCCAGCTCACACTGCCCCGGGTTGATGTGAAGTAGTCTGCCATGTAGCGACGCAACTCCTTTGCGTAATTAGTAGCCTGGTTTCCGGTCAGTGGCATGAGCGGCTCCAACTGGTCACCATCCCTCCAAGACCCTGGCGTCACCCTGTGGGTGACTGGGTTCTCCCTGTCAAGGAAGCCAACGGGGTGGTGACTGGGGAAACGGCGACGGATGAGGTTGTGTAGGCAACAGCATGCCAGCACCACAGACTCCACTCTCTTGGGTTGCAGGGGAATGGTGGTGAGCAAACATCTGAACCTGGAAAATAGGGAGACACAAAACATGGTTATTATCAAATACATGCCTCTGCAAAGAGAATTAGTTAGCAATGCAAGTGTATAGCCTTATTAATGGCATTAACCCCACCAAAATTAAAAGATATTTACCTGTTAGCCAAGATGCCAAAGGCATTTTCCACCACCCGTCGAGCCCTGGACAACCGGTAGGAGAAGATCATCTGACCCATGTCCGTTGAGCGATGTGGGAATGGTTTGAGTAGCCAGGGTCGCATGGGGAATGCGTCGTCAGCTAACAGGAAGTAGGGCACAGGCCTGGCACCAGTGTGTAGGGGTTGAGGAGGCGGAAGTCCCAGGGTGTTGTTCTCCAGGCCGGCCCTGATAGGTGTCTGTGCAAAGACACCACCGTCAGACCCCGAACCAGTGGCACCCACATCGCAGTACAGGAACTTGTAGTCAGCATCCACAACTGCCATAAGCACAATAGAGTGGAATCCCTTGTAGTTATAGTAAAGGGACCCAGCATTGGCAGGGCAGCGAATGGCTATGTGCTTACCATCAATAGCACCAACGGCGTGTGGAAACTGCCAGCGTTCTTCGAAGAGGTCAGCACATTTCTTCCAATCTTCGGGGGTCTTGGGGCATGGCAGAATGAGAGGGTGGTATTCTTGGTAGATGGCCTCACAGGTGTCAGGAACCAGCAGTGAAATGCTGTTATGGGCGACGCGGAAATCATAGGAGAGTGTTTGATATGAATCACCAGTCGCCAGGTAGCGCAGGGTAATGGCGAGACGAAGGGCAGGGCTCAGGGATTTCCGCCAGAAGGTGTCCTGTCTCTCTATCCTGGGTGTTATCTTCTCCACCATTTCCCAGAACATGTCCACGTCCAACCTGGTGAAGTTTCTGAAGCTGCGGTGGTCTTCGCGCATGAACTCATGCATGATATTCTCGTAGTGGCCATACATTGGCCGCCGCAGGAGCCAGTTCCGCGTCCACACTGACCTCCTCTTCCTCCTTCGTTGTTTAATGGCTATTTTCAGAGCCAACAGATCAACCTGGAGAGTTAAATCCATGGACATGGTCGCCAGGTATATGTCTATATTTTGGCGCTGGGAGGGTGTAATGAATACGTGCGCATCCATGTTGTGTGGTAGAGTGTCACCGTAGCTGTTGACGTAACGGTGGAGTCGACTGTAATGATGTTCAGCCCTGCTAGACCGCCCCTTTTTATACATCCGCTGGCCACACAACTTATGTGTGTCGGCTTTATGCGGGTGTATGCGGTTCGACTCTGAAGTCGATCGTCTGTATTCTGGAGTCGATCGGCTGAAGTCTTATAGATGCGGGTGAAGTCGGCATGTAAAAATGACCGTTATTTTTTTTTTCGGTTCGAGTCTCAAGACTTCTCCGGAGTCAAGACGACAACGTCGGCTGTATGCGGCTGTAGTCTGGTGAAGTCCGTTGGATGCGGCATACCGAGCCAACTCCAAAAGTCGGGGGACAAAAACGCTACTCTGCTGTATTCGGCGCCCGAGTCCTGTATGTGTGAAGGGGGCATTATGCCCCACCTTTTCTTACTCAAACAAACACACACACACATCTCTCTCTCTCTCTCTCTCTCTCTCTCTCTATATATATATATATATATATATATATATTTTTTTTTTTTTCTTTTTTTTTTTTTTTTTTCTTTAATACATAGAGGTTGAAAGAAATGGCAATTTCTGCGTTGGAAATTTTATTATTCAAAGTTTCCAGGTCTCTGATAAGTTTTCGCTGGGTGGCAGGAAGTAGATGAATGAGATGAGCAAAATTCATGGTGGTACAGGGTTACATAAATGTACATGATGATACAGGATATACGACGTGTTTCACTGGACAACCAGCATTATCAAGTAAGGGTAGAATGATATAAAAGGTAAACAGGAAGGGTATATATAGAGGGTGGAGGATCAGAGGAGGCGAAAATCAGGGGGCAAAAGTCTCCTATTGGAGGAGGGGTATTCTAGGAGTGCAAAAGGGGGAACCGCTTCACGCAGGCGCACTGGATGCGGGATGGTGTTGGTCGGGTGGCGGGGTCAAAGCTGATTGGCTGCGTGTCTAGGGGCGTGGCCTAAGTTGTGTGGTCCATGTGGCGCCGGCAGAAGGTGAAGCTGAAGGAGGTAGCGCAGGGGGCTGCGTCAAGGGCACCGGGGGGCGAGGAGGGGCGTTAGGTCCTGTAGGGTAGTGCCTTTTGGCAGAAGGAAGGATCTGAAGGTCTAGAGTTTGGTTGTTGATGTTGGGATGTAAGGCTTGGATATATAAAGCTTCGAGTATAGGTAATCTCCTTGGGTCACTTTCTTTATCCAGTATGGTGGTGTGTTTCTCTAACTCGTTGCGTGTGAGGTGGGGGTGGTTGGCGGTGAGATAATGGTCTTTGATGGCTCCAGCCTGAAGGTGAAGAGTTAACCGACATGAAAGACGAGTCAGCGTCATGCCAATATAGGAATGAGGTCCACAGTCCTCATAATTACAGGTATGTTGGTAAATGATGTGATCGTCGGTCATCGGGCTCTTTATCTTGGTGGAAGCTGGTTTGTTGCGGAGAACGAGGTTGGAGGTCTTGGGGGATTTGTAATAAATTATTAATTTGAGTTTGTTTTCCGGGTTGGTTGGGTGGACATGCTTGGAGATTATTTCTTTTAAGACGGCCTCGTCATTTTTGTGTTCAGAGGACATGTAATTGCGGTAGAAGATCTTAATTTCATTGGGGGGGTCAATGTTGGGAGGGCTTTGGGTGTACCATTTTTCAAGATGGTGGTTGATGGTGCTGGAGATGTCGGAGTTGGAGTATCCATTATTCACTAAAACTTGGGATAGTCTTTCTAGTTCCTGGTGGGTGTCGGCCCAGGTAGAGCAGTGCGTGAGGGCTCTCCTTACATAGGCGGAGATGGAGGATAGAAGATAACGGCGGGGGCATTCACTATCGCCGTTGAGGCATTGTCCTGTGTTAGTTGGTTTAGTGTAGAGGGTGGTTTTGAACCCATGGTCGTTCAGAGCTACGAGGATGTCGAGGAAGGGGAGTTGTCCATTGATTGACTTTTCAAAGGTGAAGTTAAGTCCGGAGGAGGTCATGAAGCGATGCTGAAGTTCCTGTAGTTCGTGGAGGTCCTTGATTTGCACGAAGATGTCATCCACGTATCTACAGTAGACGGCGGGTCGTTGGGCAGCTAGGAGCTCTTCCTCGATGGTACCCATAAAAAAGTTCGCAAAAAGAACTCCTAGGGGGCTGCCCATCGCCACATCGTCTATCTGCTTGTACATGTTGCCCCGGGGGCAAAGGAAGGGGGCCTCCTTGGTACACAGCTCCAGTAGTGTTTTCAGGGCCTTCTCCGGGATGTCCATTGTTGGTGTATCAGGGCAATGGTAAATTCGACGTAGAATCATGTCAATGGTCCGATCCACTGGCACGTTGGTGAACAGGCTTTCTACGTCGAGGGAGGCAATTGTGTGGTTGTTGTTCCCCCTAGGAGTTCTTTTTGCGAACTTTTTTATGGGTACCATCGAGGAAGAGCTCCTAGCTGCCCAACGACCCGCCGTCTACTGTAGATACGTGGATGACATCTTCGTGTAAATCAAGGACCTCCACGAACTACAGGAACTCCAGCGTCGCTTCATGACCTCCTCCGGACTTAACTTCACCTTTGAAAAATCAAACAATGGACAACTCCCCTTCCTCGACATCCTCGAAGCTCTGAACGACCATGGGTTCAAAACCACCGTCTACACTAAACCAACTAACACAGGACAATGCCTCAACGGCGATAGTGAATGCCCCCGCCGTTATCTTCTATCCTCCATCTCCGCCTATGTAAGGAGAGCCCTCACGCACTGCTCTACCTGGGCCGATACCCACCAGGAACTAGAAAGACTATCCCAAGTTTTAGTGAATAATGGATACTCCAACTCCGACATCTCCAGCACCATCAACTACCATCTTGAAAAATGGTACACCCAAAGCCCTCCCAACATTGACCCCCCCCAATGAAATTAAGATCTTCTACCGCAATTACATGTCCTCTGAACACAAAAATGACGAGGCAGTCTTAAAAGAAATAATCTCCAAGCATGTCCACCCAACCAACCCGGAAAACAAAATCAAATTAATAATTTATTACAAATCCCCCAAGTTCCCAACCTCGTTCTCCGCAACAAACCAGCTTCCACCAAGATAAAGAGCCCGATGACCGACGATCACGTCATTTACCAACATACCTGTAATTATGAGGACTGTGGACCTCATTCCTATATTGGCATGACGCAGACTCGTCTTTCACGTCGGTTAACTCTTCACCTTCAGGCTGGAGCCATCAAAGACCACTATCTCACCCCCAACCACCCCCACCTCACACGCAACGAGTTAGAGAAACACACCACCATACTCGATAAAGAAAGTGACCCAAGGAGATTACCTATACTCGAAGCGTTATATATCCAAGCCTTACATCCCAACATCAACAACCAAACTCTAGACCTTCAGATCCTTCCTTCTGCCAAAAGGCACTACCCTACAGGACCTAACGCCCCTCCTCGCCCCCAGGTGCCCTTGACGCAGCCCCCCGCGCTACCTCCTTCAGCTTCATCTTCTGCCGGCGCCACACGGACCACACAACTTAGGCCACGCCCCTCGACACGCAGCCAATCAGCTTTGACCCCGCCACCCGACCAACACCATCCCGCATCCAGTGCGCCTGCGTGAAGTGGTTCCCCTTTTGCACTCCTAGAATACCCCTCCACCAATAGGAGACTTTTGCCCCCTGATTTTCGCCTCCTCTGATCCTCCACCCTCTATATATACCCTTCCTGTTTACCTTTTATATCATTCTACCCTTACTTGATAATGCTGGTTGTCCAGTGAAATGCGTCGTATATCCGGTATCATCATATACATTTATGTAACCCTGTACCACCATGAATTTTGCTCATCTCATTCATCTACTTCCTGCCACCCAGCGAAAACTCATCAGAGACCTGGAAACTTTGAATAATAAAATTTCCAACACAGAAATTGCCATTTCTTTCAACCTCGTATGTATTAAAGAAAAGTTATTACCTGGCTTTACTAACATATATATATATATATATATATATATATATATATATATATATATATATATTGTGTTTTTTTTTATGTTAGTAAAGCCTGGTAATACATTTTCTTTGATGCACACGAGGTTAAAAGATATAGCAATTTCAGCATTAGAAATTTTATTGTTCAGGTTTTCCAAGGATCTGACAATTTTGCGTTGATGGGCAGTAAGGAGGTACAGTAGATTAGCGAAGTTCATGATGAAGTGGATACAGGATGGTACATGGTGAACAATGGTTACGAAACGTCGCTATTCATATAGCATTTTCAAGTAATGAATGGTATAGAGAATAATGTGAGTTTATATAGGAGCTGGGAAGGTTGAGGGGGCAAAGTTAAGGTAGGCTATCGTCTATCATTGGTGGATGGTATGTTCGCTATGCGGGCACTTCTCCTGGTCTGTGATTGGCCAGTGGGTGATGACGTCAGGAGTTGCGCACTGGAGTCAATCGTGGCTGGGAGTGTGGGGTGGTGGAGAGAAGGGGGGACCGAAGCCATTTTTGATTGGCTGGGAGCTGGGTGGCGTGAAGAGAGATGTGCGGGTTCGAGGGGCGGAGCTGAGGGGCGTTTCTTCAGGGGCAGCACGGCTGGGTAGTGTCTTTTAGCAGAAGGGAGTATCTGTAGGTCTAGAGTTTGATTATTAATACTAGGATTCAGGGCTTGTATGTATAGGGCTTCTAATATTGGGAGTCGTCTGGGGTCACTTTCTGTATCAACTATGGTGGTGTGTTTATTTAAATTGTTACGTGTGAGGGGGGGGGGGGTCAGGTAGTGATCTTTTATGGCTCCTGCCTGAAGGTGAAGGGTTAGCCGTCGGGATAGACGAGTCTGCGTCATACCAATGTATGATTGAGGTCCACAGTCCTCAAAATTACAAGTAAATTGGTATATTACATGATCGTCAGTCATCGGGCTTTTTGTTTTGGTGGGAGCAGGTCTGTTACGGAGAACAAGGTTGGAGGTCTTAAGGGATTTGTAATATATGATTAATTTAATTTTGTTTTCCGGGTTGGTGGGGAGGACGTGTTTAGATATTATTTCTTTTATGACGGCCTCGTCGGTTTTGTGGTCGGAGGACATGTAATTTCGGTAGAATATCTTGATTTCATTAGGGGGGTCAATGTTGGGGGGCTTTTGGGTGTACCACTTTTCAAGGTGGGCCGACACCCACCAGGAACTGGAAAGATTATCGCAAGTCCTAGTAAACAATGGATATTCCTATTCTGACGTCTCCAGCACCATCAACCACCACCTTGAAAAGTGGTGTTTTCTCTTTCTCTCCCTCTCTCTTTGCCTTGTATCCGTTCGGCCCCATTCAGCCTACTGTTTTAAGACGTTTACCCCCATCCAGGTTTCAATATTTTCCTTGTGAGCGGATGGCTTGCCTTGTGAGCGGTAGCAAGCCATCATATATATTTTTTTGTTTTGAGAGCAAGCTAAATTTGTACATTATTTGATAGAAAAATTTCTCCGGCGAAGCCGGACATTGCCAATCTCTAAATTAAGGGGAGATGGGTCGTTTTTCTGGTCCCCTTTCTTCCTCATGGTTAACCCCATTAGTTTTCATATTTTATGACGTTCGGCCCATTAGTTTGGCGATTTTAAGATATTTCACCGACTTTTCGTGTCATTTAGGCGTCGAGTTTTTCCTGGCTAGCGATAGCGAGCCTGTACTTTTTGAGGAACCGGCCTTCGGCCACGATACTTTTCTATCGAAAAATGTACAAATTGATCTTGAAGGAGGGTGTTGGGGGTGCTTTATATGCTTGATGGAGGTCTAGGGATGAAACTAAATATATCATAAACAAATATATAAATGAGCAAATATTACGCCCATCCCCCCTTAAGGGGAAGTGAACCGTTTGTTTGGTCATTCATTCCTTTATTTCTTAGTTTCCTCACTAGACCTCCATCAAACTTAAAACAAAAAACTCTAGACCCCCCTTCAAGATAAATTTGTACATTTTCGACGAGTTGGGTTGGGTATGAGGGGGGATCTGCTTGGTGTGGGCCAATCGGCGCTCTGCAGACCCCGTAATCTTTTGTCGATCTCTGACCGTTTTGGTGAGGTCAGTCCTCAAGGCATTAGTGAATTGGGTCTATAATTAGGCCTTGTAATTGGGGTTGGGTGTGACAGGGATATGCCTTGTGTGGGCCGATCGGATTTCTGCAGACTCCCGTTTTCTTATGTTCTTATGTTTGTGCCATGAAATATATGCAAAAAGTTTTCGGATAATCTCGCCGAGGTATTCGCCGAACCATCGCTTATTCGCCGAAGACGTCACAGAACATACGCCGAGGATTCGTTCATCCTTCGCATTATTTCGCAATATTTTATTCAAATGTGACAGTTCTCGCCGAGGTCATCGGCGAACCATCGCTTAATTTGCCGATGACGTCACATAATGTCGCCGGTTACGTCCTACCCATCGGCGACATCGTCGCCGAGTGTAAACTTGTCAACGGTTTTTAACGGTCAAAATCGTTGACGTCGCACAAATTCGTTGCGAATTGACATGACTACGTCCTCGGCGACGAAAATCTTATGAAATCGCATCAGTGGGAGAGGGGCATTACTGCCCATCAACGCAAAATTGTCAGATCCTTGGAAAACCTGAACAATAAAATCTCTAATGCTGAAATTGCTATATTTTTTAACCTAGTGTGCATCAAAGAAAAAAAAAAATAAAAATATATATATATATATATACAGTATATATAAATATATATATTTTTTTTCTTAAAGGCATGTGAGATTAAATAAAACAGCATATTTAGCATTTATAGGTTTTTAATTCAGAGATTCAATTTCTCGTGCAATTTTGCGTTGTCGGTCATTCAGTAGGTACAGAAGGGAACCGAAATTATCAGTGGGTTGCTGGGTTGTAGAGGTTGTAGTAGGTTGCTGGGTTGTAGAGGTTGTAGTAGGTTGCTGGATTGTAGAGGTTGTAGTAGGTTGCTGGGTTGTAGAGGTTGTAGTAGGTTGCTGGATTGTAGAGGTTGTAGTAGGTTGCTGGGTTGTAGAGGTTGTAGTAGGTTGTGACGTTTCGACTATAACAGTAGTCATATTCATACAAGTGATTTATGATAGTTAACCATATCCATAAAGAGGGATAGATAGGCTGGGGAGATGAGAGGTCTCTAAGTATTAGAGAGAAGTAAAGATGGAAATTACGAATAAAGTAGAAGAGTAAAATGTGGAGGGCCGTCCTCCTTGCTGTTCTTCATTGATGAGTTCGGTATAAGCAGTCAAAGAGCAACTTGTCACGTAGTGGAAAAGCAGCTAGACGAAGGTGGTAGATTGTGGTGATGATGGTGGTGTTGAAGAAGCCGATGGTGTTAATGTTAGTATTTTACGAATTCTGTCATATTGAAGGTCTTTCTGGATCTTTTTGGCTTTTTCTTGGAGCTCCTCTTGATCTTGTCCAGCTGTCTTTCGAAGGTCCGCAGACCTTCTACTTTTTTGTGGTGGTAAAGGTTGTGATCGTTGTTGTTGTTTTTCCATCCACTTATATAGGGTTTTCCTGCGGGTCTGAATAGGTGTTCTGACGAATGACTTCTGAGGAGGTGCTGGTTGTTCCTTCTCTTGTTCTTGTTGTTGGTTGTCTTCATCGTCTTCACTTTCATCTTCTTCGTAATTTTCATCCTGCTCCTCGTTATTGTCTTCTTCCTCAAAATCTTCTAGGTTGATGGAGTCTTCACTTGAAGCTGTAGCTGCTGTAGTGGTGTGCTCCTTTTTGCTTCTACCAAGACTGAGAGGTCTTGGTAAAAGCAGCTGTTGTTTGGTTGCACTCCTCGGCTTCTGCAGTGTTGGTACTGATACTGGATGATGTTTTTGTGTCTTGGAAGGCTTCTTCTTTGATGACTTCCTCCTGATGTTTGTTGGATTCGCAGAGAAAGCCTCCTGAGGGATGATGATTGATGGCAGGTTGTTGCATGCCAGCAGGTAGGGGATCAACTGACAGAGGTGTTTTTTATCTGCACCAGCGATGGCTGTGGCTGATTGTCTGCAGGTGAAGATCTTGACCCTCAGTTCAGCTTCCCCTTCTACTGCAGTTGTTGTTTGAGCCTTTGGTGGAATATCCCGTGGTGAGAACGGTGAGCCCTTGACAGGAGCTCCTTCAGGGCCTGTGATATTAATGGCTTCACGTCCCTGTCTCCCTGAATGGATGGTAAATTCCATCGGTTCACCGTTCCTTAAGGAGGCTTTCTTGCTGCTCTTGTTGTTTTCGATATTGCTGTGGTGGCAGAAGATATCCTCGTTGTTCTCTATCTTGATGAAGCCATAACCTGCCTTATAGTTAAACCATTTCACTGTACCACTGGCTCTGGTATTATTGTTGGCCATGGTAGAGACGGTTAAGAGCGAATGGAGAGGCAGGAGGTAGCAGCCTCTTCGAGTCGTCTATATATTATGATAGTTAAAGGGGAGAACGGGGGTATTTATAGGAAAGCTAGGATCACGCGCCGCATATTCTGCACATGTGGGTGGGGCTAGTCGGCGATCTGCGTGTGTGGTTGGTTGGTAGCTGCTATGCGTGCGCTGCGTCTGTTGATTAGCTGGATGGACGCGGGGGCATCATCTGGTGGGCTTTGGCTCGGGGTAGTAGTGCTGTGTTCATTTCCATCAGGATTTCTGCGGGGGTAGGATCTCCTCGCTGTGGGGAGAATTTGGAGGTCCAATGTCTGGTTGTTAAGGGTAGGGTTTAGTGTTTGTATGTATATGGCTTCAAGGATGGGGAGGCGCCTAGGGTCGGGCTCATTATCTATAATGGAGGTGTTAGTATCAAGCGAGTCTGGGTCATGTCGATGTACGTTGTACGGGGTCCACAGTCCCCGTGGGTACAAGAGTGTTGGTACACGACAACTGAAACAACTGAACTGAACTGAACTGAACTGAAACAACTGAAACAACTGAACCTGGACCATGTCGTGTACCAACACTCTTGTACCCACGGGGACTGTGGACTCCGTACAACGTACATCGGCATGACCCAGACTCGCTTGAGTCGTCGTCTTACCCTCCACCTTCAATCCACCTCTATCAAAAATCACTACAACGGCCCTGACCACCCTAATTTAACTCATAAAGACCTTGATACTAACACCTCCATATTAGATGATGAGCCCGACCCTAGGCGCCTCCCTATCCTTGAAGCCATATACATACAAACACTAAACCCTACCCTTAACAACCAGAGATTGGACCTCCAAATTCTTCCCACAGCGAGGAGATCCTACCCCCGCAAAAATCCTGATGGAAATGAACACAGCAATACTACCCCGAGCCAACGCCCACCAGACGATGCCCCCGCGCTCAGCCAGCCAAACAACAGACGCAGCGCACGCATAGCAGCTACCAACCAACCACACATGCAGATAGTCGACTAGCCCCGCCCACATGTGCAGAATATGCGGCGCGTGATCCAAGCTTTCCTATAAATACCCCTGTTCTCCCCTTTAACTATCATAAACCACTTGTATGAACATGACTAATGTTATAGTCGAAACGTCACAACCTACTACAACCTCTACAACCCAGCAACCTACTACAACCTCTACAACCCAGCAACCTACTACAACCTCTACAACCTCTACAACCCAGCAACCTACTACAACCTCTACAACCCAGCAACCTACTACAACCTCTACAACCTCTACAACCCAGCAACCTACTACAACCTCTACAACCCAGCAACCCACTGATAACTTCGGTTCCCTTCTGTACCTACTGAATGACCGACAACGCAAAATTGCACGAAAAATTGAATCTCTGAATAAAAAAACATATAAATGCTAAATATGCTTGTTTTATTTACTCTCACATGCCTTCAAGAATATATATATATATATATATATATATATATATATATATATATATATAGTTAATGCTTCCAAAATACAATTTCTCTATCTTACTACCCGTCTGGAACTCCCAGAGGACTATCCCTTATACTTCAACAATACAAAAATCAATACTTCATCTTCTCTCAATATTCTTGGTGTCTCTTTTTCTGCTGCTCTCACTTAGAAGGGACATATTACCATTCTTTCTAAGGCAACCTCACAGAAGCTGGGTGTACTCAACCGTCTCAAGGGGTTCTTTACCCATGCACAGCTTCTTGCTCTGCACAGGGGCACAGTGCGTCCCTGTATTGAGTATTATTCAAATGTGTGGGGAGGATTTTCTCACACAGCACCCCTAGACAAAGTAGAATGGAAGGCATTTTGTGTCATTAACTCCCGTCCACTCACCAACTCTCTGCAATCTCTCTCTCTTTGCCGCAATGTTGCATCTCTCTCGCTATTTAATCGCTACTACAATAATCAGTGCTCCTCAGAGTTCTCCCATTGTATACCACCTCCTCTACGTAGGGTACGTGGTACCCGTCTTGCAACACAATCCCACCCCTACTCTGTGCAACTCTCCAACCCAAGAGTGAAACGTTACTCTCAGTCTTTCTTCTTTAACTGTCTTCGTGGTGCGATGCATAAGGTGTTGATTTTCGGTGTGAGCATCCTGGATTCGAATCCACGGACTGCCACATGTGTTTGTAAATTTCATTAATCGATTTTAGGAGTATAGTTGGTTGTTGGAAGGAACATAATAATTCATCAGCTAAGCTCTGGAACTCTCTCCCAGAATCAGTCTTTCCCTTCTTCAATGACTTAAATTGCTTCAAACTCCTTGTGTCCAGGCATTCTGGCTCGAACGTCCATTGATGTTGGCCCTGTCACTCTTTCAACTATGGGGGAGGCTCTCGCTACAGGCAGTCTTGCCTTTTGTCTCCCTCACTTACATCGACAAAAAATATATATATATATATATTCAGTATACAGTATATACAGTATATATATATATATATATATATATATATATATATATATATATATATATACTGTATATATATATATATATATATATAGTATATACGGTATATATACACCGGTATAATATATACTGGTATTTACAGTATTCCAATTTTCAATGTATATAAATGATAATGGTAAAAGGGATGTGTGGAGTCTTTGTAAGACACAAAATGCCCAGCAAAATGTTGTTATGTGATGTGTATAAATGGAGATATATAGGTGGAAATAATGCCTGTATAATAACGTGCAGAGAACACCAGAGAGAGGGTAACCAAGAAATACGTAGGAACAATTCTTAGTAGCATATATCGCGGCTAAAGAAAGGATACAGGACTGATCAGCAACCTAAAGTTTCTCTAATAAATTAAAAACAAAAAAATAATTATGCAAATATGATAGCCTTTGAATGTATATGTGTATGCATATTCATATATGTATGTAAATATGTACCGGTATGTATGCCAAAATTACATATCTTCGTACCGTTCCATAGTGTCCTATAACCTCCCAACCTGTAATGCTATACAGGACGCCGGGAACAGGTCTGTATTTTACCTTCTGTTAAAGGCCTCATTAATTATACTGCTACCTGTACCTGTGTCTCGACTCAGGCAGGTTTTTACTAATTGTCTCCTGTTGGTTTAATTATTTGTTGTGGTATTTAGAGAACGCCAATGTATGTATATTTGTGTGTGGGTGGGTTGGTGGGTTTTTTCATGTTGTATTGTATTATGTTGATTTATTCATTTCATCCATAGATGTCTTCTTTTGATTTGTTCTTGATAGATTTTTTCGCTAGTTAAAATACAGCCGTCCGGCTAGCTCAGTTGATAACGTCCCTGTCTACCACCCAGCTGACTCTGGTTAAATCTTCCCTCAGGTTGAACATTTTTCCTTAGTTATAGCTGGCGATTACCGTCTCACCATGAGCAAGGGAGATGGTTAATGGTCCCTGATTGATAAATGTGGTCAAAAGCTTGTGAATCCCCGAAGGAGTTGATAAAGGTGTTATATTAGGAACCAAATGATTAATACTAGACGGGTATTATTACCTGTGTAAAATATACTTTATAGTAGTAAAGCCGACATGGAATCGTGGCTATTCATTATTACAGTATTCTTTCAGACTAATAATTGGCTTTCTTTGTCCAAATCTCTATGTTTATGTTCTCCTTCATTTTAACATAAAGTTATATTTTTTAGTTTCTTAAATCTTATAACTATTCCGTTTCAAGCAAATTTATTGAGAAAATATTGTTTCATACTGTAGGTTTGTAAAGTTCTTTTTTCACGAGTGATTTCTGTGTGGTACGGAAAAGGTCAATGAACTTATTTATTTATTATAGTATTTTATATAAACGAACAGACAAATAAAAATGCTACTCCTATCTATTTATCTATTGACAGACGTCTCAATCCCAAAGGGGGTGGACACGAATGAATCGCCTCCATGCTTCCTGTCGCCCGTCCTCTTACCGCACACCACTTTCATTCATGTACCTCTCAACTTCATCCTTCCATCTCATGCTCAGTCATCCTCTCCCCCTCTCTGCTCTTCCACCTTACTCAAGTCTTGTTTTATACCTCTCCATCAATGTCCATGCTTCACTCCCGTACGTCAATGTCGGGCTCACCACACTATCATGCATCCACTACTACTAGATTTATATATATTATACTAAAACTGTATTTTCAAACAAATTAATAACAATAATATTATAATACCTGTATATATATATATATATATATATATATATATATATATATATATATATATATATATATATATATATATATATATATATATATATATATATATATATATACCGGTATATATATATATATATATATATATATATATATATATATATATATATATATATATATATATATACTGTATATATTATATATATTGTTACGACCTGGCACTCGGGTACACCAGGGCTCTCAATCAGGACTCGAGTACGGCTCGCTGCCACAACGGAAACACACGATCCCAAACCCTGAGTACTGCCAGCCGACCAAAAAACACCAATACCCTCCAGAGTTCGATCTGCTATAACGGGGTATATAAGAACTCGGTACTAGTGTTCAACAACAGACTAATAAAGAGACAGGAATTATCTAGTCTGGTCAACAATCAAACAAAGAAGTAAGGCACAACAACACCAAAGAATAGTGTTGGCCGAAGCCGAAGTAATCCACCCTTGACTAAGAACTTAAGAAGTCCTCCACCCTCTACTTCGGATCGGCACTATTACGTTACGTTAATCAATAGTCCTTGAGCATCGAGCAAGGAATCTTCTGAAAAAGTTAGATGCTTCTCGGATGCTCGTAAGAAGTACGTATCGGATTTTGAACAGCAATTCAATAAGCAACACACTGGTAATTAAGTATCATTAAAGGTTTAAATTGACATAAGAAGAATTATAAGAATAGGCAATAGTAAATGGCAAACATTAAAAAGAAGTACTCCGCCAATGCACCGGCAATAGCCTACTCGGATTGTGCTCGTGGGCCACTAATCACTAAAGTAGCTAAGCGTGCAACACATGAAATCAATAGTGCTTAAACAATAGTATACATAAGGAAAGCTTCAATACTATTCTGTATCTGCTGATTGAGCAAAGTCTAGCTGGGATATAGTAGGCTAGGAAACAATGGCTGAGCAAACGGCTCGTAGCCTAGCGAGGTCCTTAAGGCTGTGCGGCCAAATTACGTTAATTGACGGGATGCTCTCTTGAGAGATCCAGATCGCTAGTATCTGGTTCTCTCGTGGCGATCCTCTCAAAGTCAAAGCAAACGAGTTAGCACAGTGTTGGGTGGCAGAGGCAAAAGCCCTCACTCGCAACACAGTGCTAAACTCACAAGGTACACAGTCAGAAAGACCACCTAGGCTTCCCACGTCTCCGTTGCGATTGTACAGGTTCAACAAAATCTAGTACACATCGGG